>JAQQSB010002253.1:0-27254 GCA_029721515.1 Synanceia verrucosa
GAATCTGTACCATAATTCAAATTAAAATGCGTTAACAGAAATGCTTTTCATTTATAGCTGCATTTTTGACTCATGAATAAAATGAGTAATAAATCAATTTGAATTCGCAATCCCACAGGAGAGAAATGCGTCAGCGGCCTCTGACTGCCCTCAGTCTGACTGACCGTGCTACGCAACTAATACGATAGGAGGCGTTGTGCATATTCAACACTGGAGCAAGAAGAGAGACAAGAGGAGAGTGAGAAGGTCATGTTGGTACCATAGACTGTGTGGTGTATGTCAGAAACAGCAGGAACTTCCCCACCATGTTGAAATCTGTGCCACAGCTGTGAGGGAGGCCACAGCTACCCTGGAACGGCAACAAAATCAGCTGCAAACAGCAGGTTTCAACTCAGGTCTTTCTCCGACCACGTCGTCAACAACAACAATGACACCTTTTCCTCCTTATCGCCTGATGAAAAATGGGCGTTACTTAAGCCTGAAAATCTGGTCTACGTAGCCTGTTAATGTGGATCTTGGGTGCATGTGTGGACATCTCTATGCATTCTGCTGTATACATACTGTATGCTGTTACCAATCCATTTCTGCACTTCTAGCTTTTTAATATATGAACTGGTGCCAACACTTCCTCTTGACCAATATATTATTATAATTTATAATATAACAATTATGATAATACAATCGTCATTACAATTTTTAAGTTATACATTTCTCATGCTTGTATAGACAGTTAAAAGTGGCTATCAAACGACCTATTTAAAGGTACCAGAATACAAGAAAAGACATCTACTCTCTTAGAACTCCTCTGGTGAGGATCAATTCCTCCCCCTTCGACCTTGTGTACTTTTTTTCATAGATATATTGACACTACTATTAATTCAAGCATGATCCTGATCCCACCATCAATGTTACGGGAATACTATAATTTAAATTTCATTATGCTATCTTGCTGTTGTGCCTTCATTTTAATTTCTAAACAAAAACCATCCAATAATCCAAGGAATTGTTGGGCTGTATGTTTATCTCGCCATTTATGTCTGGATGTTTTTTATAACTATATCGTCATTTTGTTTTATTTTTTCATTCTGGTTCTTTGAACATATTCAAAATAAAGTTCAGTTGAATCTCAATTCCCTTTACTTTTTCTTATTTCTTCCAGCTGAGGTTTTGAGGCTGTTCAGTCCTTACCCTGCATGAGGTTTACCACAGAGGTCAACCCCACCAGCCATTAATACAAAAAAAAGAGAAAGATCACATACACACACCTTTTCCTCTGTTTGGCCAAAAGAAAGAACTATGACGTCACAAGTCCATCCGTGAAAAGAGCCCTTGAAAGGGCAGGATTAGGAGAAAGGAAAATCACATTCCCAAATAAGTTTATAGTATGCCTTGTATATGTCAGTTGTGCTATTTAAAATGTCAAAGTTTGGTCAGCTAGCTAATTTGATGGATTCTGCATTCATCAACATCTAAGTAGCACAGATCTTCAAGTAGCTACTCATAAAATCTACCCCTGCTTATGACAGTGTGCAAATTTAAAAATACACATAAATGTTGCTTGTCACTGTTGGAAATTACAGTTTTTGTATGTACTTCTCCCATGTATATGTACACAATACACTGATGTCTTTGAAACATGTCATGTAAACATGACCAAAGATTGGAAATATTTGGAGCGAGAGAGAGGTTTTAGGGATCGGACATGCATGTATGCATCAAGCTCCATCTAATGCGTTTGTATATTATCCGTGAAAACTTTAATTCCATAAATGATCAGCTGATATCTGATGCAAAGTGCGTGTTTCTGCATGTTGTGTTGTGGCATGGTGCGACAAACACTTCATCCATGTGCGGTATTGCACATGGATGCACTGCCGATCGGCTACTATCACCGCGGAACTCCGCCACCAGTTTTGCATTCCTTCCTTAATGGAAACAGTCTGTCCTTATTATTATATGCCCAAAACATAACATGCTTCATTATTACTGGAACAATCAGCTCAGGTCTTCAAGACCATTTCCAAAGCAAACTATTTCAAATTTCAAAAAGTTTACATGTGAAAACCAGACGTGGTTACAAAAAAAGTTTCCAACTCTTTGCATAAAAGGGATCTGAACAATGGGACTATCACTTCAAAGCAGCCAAGATAGAAGCTAAACTATTGTGGAGAATGTGGGCATCAATCCCACTACCTCTCACATACTAAGCGAGCACTCTACTATTTGAGCTAATTCCCCTGTATGGAATTCTGCCATGTAGCCCCATGTAGATCATCTCATCCCATACTTTTCCAGACTCTTGAAGGTCTCCTGGATCAGACGTCTACTGTAATTCATCAGATACAGTAGACGAGGTGGCTGAGATCAATTATGCTTTCCAAGTTCAAATTCCATCGTTGTTCCAGACAAGCTTACTTTAGTCTGCAAGTTTACATGGTTGACTCCATGCACTGCTAATCTGTTGTCCTGCTGGACTGCTAATTCAAGGTTCAAGAGTCTTTATTGTCATTATGCACGCAGAACAAAATTTTGGAAAGTCTCTCGGCTTAAAGGCACACATGAATAAAGAAATAAAAATAAAGATTAGTGAAAGAGGGTGGCACGGTGGTGTAGTGGTTAGCACTGTCGCCTCACAGCAAGAAGGTACCGCGTTCGAATCCTGGGTCCGGGGCCTTTCTGTGTAGAGTTTGCATGTTCTACCTGTGTCTGCGTGGGTTCTCTCCGGGTACTCTGACTTCATCCCACCATCCAAAACATACATGGGGATTAGGTTAATTGGCTAATTTAAATTGACCGTAGGTGTGAATGTGAGTGTGAGTGGTTGTCTGTCTCTATGTGTCCTGTGATGAACTGGAGACTTGTCCAGGGTGTACCCTGCCTTCCGCACTAAGACAGCTGGGATAGGCTCCAGTCCCCAAATACAGCTTACATGTTGATGTATCAGCATTAATACTCCAATAATATAATATATGATACAATATGAACTGGAGCAGGTACTTTAAAATTTGAGAAATTTTGTAGAACAGTGTTGTATTGACAGCTAACAGACCATTGGTGAAATGTGTTTTGGTAATAATAATAATAGCTGGTTAATGAGTGCTTTACTTTATGCATTTGTGTACTTACTTGATGCCGATAACTGATGAATCAGCTAGCTCAAAAGTTTTGTCTTCACTTTCTCAGGTGAAATGAGCAGCGTGTCTTCTGTTAAACACTTCAGTTGTGTTCCGTTCTGTTCTAATCTGCTTTGATCTGTATTCTAATCTGCTTTGATCTGTACTGTACCTTCTATTGTCATTTGCATATTCGGTTACCCAGGCAACCGCAAAGTAACTAAGTATTGTCAAAAATCAATAAGTGCATTATTACATATTAATGTATCTTAATGCATAATGCAGGTATACACACACACACACACACACACATCAGTCTAGTGTCCAGTGATCAGTCCAGTTAACAACAGACAGAGAGTCTAAGCAGGTCAGTTTTTATCCAGACATGCAGTGTAAATTTTAACTCTACAGTGTGTTAAACTGTAGAAAAAGCTTGAATCTCTGCTTGCAGAGGGAATTTTCCAGAGTGGCACCACAGACGGGTAAGTAACCTTAACATTCACATGTTGGCAACATCTTTAACAAGTTTTTTTTTTCAACTGAACATGGTTTTTATAGTTTTATTGTTGTCGGTTGAGGAGATGTTGGCAACATGTACCCTTCTGTTCGATGATATTATCGAGTCACAGTTGCTAACAGTTCTCATTGAGATAAGATGACCTATGTTAGCTAAGTATTATTTCTGAAGGCTGCTGACTGAGATAAGAATACATAGCTGGCGTCAAATAAATGTAAAGATAAAATTGTCTCTGCATGAAGGCGAATTGTGCCTGTGGAGACGGTAGGTAACGTTAACTTGTCATTATTTAGCAAGCTAGCATTATCTGTATTCTACCTTCTGTTTATGCCTGTGAAGTGATAGAATATTTGTAATAAATGGTCGAAATGTTTAGTGCAACATCGTCTGTCTTATGGTAATGTACTGCCTGTCTTATAGCAACATTTTTACAACCAAATTCATGTTTATTAGTATGCTAATCGCGAGTAAAGCTAATCGCTAATTAGCCTGCTTGCTAGGTTTTTGCCTTGACTGTAACATCTAAATAGGGGAAATTGCTCCTCCTATTATATATGTACATAATTATTGTATCTGTGTTTATACAGCTAAGTTGACATGAAGGCTAAACATGAAAAAAGATATGGTCTACATGTAGCTGTATAGATACAGTATGTCTTAACTGATAGCATGAAGCCTTTGTTAATCATGATTCAGCTATATTAACTATGCTCTTATTTTCATAGTAATCAAGCAAATTGCAATCAGAACAGACCAATAGCTGGTAAGTAGGCCAAGGTTATGATACAAAATGATGCTTGTCACTTTACTGTACAACTACCAGAAGCTAGCACCAGCAATGGTTCATAAAGTGGCAGCAACAATGCGGAGGGTGGAAAATATTGTACATTGTACTACATCATTTTAGGCTTAAAGACATGGCTGTAATGTCCAATATTGACAATCAAAGCAGTGACAATAAAAATGACAGACATTTGCAAACTTAAAATGTTTATTCCACGTCCCTCTTAATTACCACCAGACCTGTCGGCGCCGACAGGATTTCACAGCCTCTCTTCTGATGACCGTAACTCCTGATCAGTGTGTGCTATTGAAAACCAGCCTCATCGTCAGACAGATTTCACTGGTGCCCCAGTATTGATCTGCAGTGCCCCAGTAAAAATTTCATCAATAAAAAAAAAATCACTTTAGAGTTTTAAGTCTACATAGCATAGACTACACAGTAGTATACATACTACTTAGTATGGCAATTCATTGCTACTGTATTCACTCCACATAAACAATGCGCACATGGCTAATTAATATGGTAATTTATTCACATGTAGACTTCAGCTGATAATACTCCTCAACTTGAAGTTGAGAGAGCCAGAGAGAGAGAGAGAGAATCACTGTGTGAGGTAGGTAACGTTAGCCGACAACAACTTGTCAAATATATTATTTTAATTTTGATTTGACTCGAACTGTAACTCCTAGATGGATATCAGAAAGTTATTCGCCCGCAGTAGGGACAAATCAGCGAGGAATGAGAGAGGTAAGTGAAGTCCTCCTAGCTAGCTAGACAACATAAGTCTGTCTTAAGTTAATGCTAAGTTAGCTAACGCTATTCCTTGTATCAAGACAACGATATCCATTTGCTGTACGAGCTGTGCGGAGAATTTCCAGTGAGTTTCATCAGCATGAAACATCATGTTGGTTATGGTCTGATGGTTCTGCTCAGGACCTCTGCATCAATGATGATTTTTTTAGGAAGCTTGTGTTAGTTGACAGATACAGCCTATGGATGGTGCAGTGGTTCTCATCTGAAATGATCAAATTTAAATCATTCAAGTTTTTTTCATAGAAAATAGCACAGTAGACTTGTCTAGTTAATCGGTTTGCCTTTGACTAAAATAATCTTGTTTTGTCACCAGAAAAATGGCTACAGCTAAAGCATCTGGTTTTGTTGCCAGAAAAAATAGTTAAATTTCTCTATTTGTCACCAGAAACATGGCTACAGATATCTGGTTTTGTTGCCCCAATTACATTTTTTTTTATATATAAATTTCCATGTCTGTCCAGACAAAGTGGAACAGCAGTGTGCAGGAAGAGGTGAGGGAGAGAAAGATGACGAGCAAGAGCAGGGGTGAGTTGACTATCATTGAATGATGTCCCAATCATGTTTTTTTTCTGTTTTTTTTTTGCCTCTGAGTCATTTGATTTTGAATATTGATGGCAGAAATACAAAACTTCCCATATGAGGAAAAAACAGAAAACAGTTTTTTGAAAAACAAAAAACCTGTCAGTTTCTTACAGAAAGCTTTTTGGTCAGGTGACTTTTTTTTGTCACAAGGAAGGGTGGGATAACAGAACAGCTTTCACTCTTCTTATAATCCCATATGAAAACTGAAGACTATAAAAAATGCAGATAGGAGACTTTGAGCTATGTACATATTTGTACAGCAATAAACAGTAATATTTTCATGTTACTTCAGACTAAGTGGAGAGGAGTACAGAGGCAGAGAGATGAGAGACAACAACATAGTCTGATATGACTGAATAGTTTAAAAAACAATGTTTTTGTATATATAAATAAGTGCTGAATATGTTTTTTTTTCTCACACACTTTGCGCGTGCTCGTGAATTCTTTGTGCCCCAGGTGTGCCCCAGTACAGTATTAGGTCTAGTGACGCCCCTGGTGTCATAGTTTTCATTGTTTGCAGTTAGACTGAGCCTAAAAAGATGATCAACAGTGAGTTGAGCAAGTTCAAAGTTTTCATGTCCTTTGATTTGTTGGAGCGGTACTACATGTTCCTCATTTTCGAGGAAGGGCACATTTCAGTCCTTTTGTTTCTATGTCTTTGCTCTATTGTCACTCAAACAACACATACGGCAACAGAATCACCCTACAGTAGTAAAGCTTCATGAAGCACTTGTGATATTTTTTGACCTTTGAGATGTAATAGAAATGTTGTAATTCTCCATTACAGTAGCCTCTTTCTTTAAGTCAAGCGCACCATCAAGAGGAGTAAACGAACATCACAATTGTTTTATTTGTCCATCACTCCCCTGCAGAGCAAGGATATAGACAAGTATCACTTTCCGAAAGATGTGCTTTTAATATGGCGCTGTGAGCAGGGTGCAAACCTGCGCGGGGAAACCCCATTGGGTTTCAAGTCCAACGCCTTAACCTCTCGGCCATCACAGCTGCTCAAGTTGCTTTCATACTCACATGCTGCTAGTTGGTTCAGTATACTGAAAAAATGGCAACATGAATTAAAACGGTTTGTATCACACCTCACCAAGTCCCACTGTTCACCTTACCTGACACGTTTCTCCATCTTTGCCACAGGCGGAATTGTACATGTGACCTTCAGCTCACAGCAGATATTCAGGAAGAGAACACATCTTCCTTCTCTCTCATCACAGAGAGGATTGAAATCACCTGATGTATTTATGGTAAGAATGGTATATTTCATGAGCATATGGATCTGTATGAGGTTATCAGAATATTCTGTGGTTTTACAGTGACATCACTCAGAATGTAGAGATTCCACAGATAATCCAGGAAAATGTTTTATATTTCTATCTTTCTATATCTTTTACGTCTTTATTTACATTTCTTTATTTATGTGTGCCTTTAAGCAGAGAGACTCTCCAAAATCTTGTTTTACACGCATTAAAAACTAGCAGTCCAACACCTTAACCATGAAAACTTGCCTGCATTAAGATGGGAATCAAATCCATGTGTGTGGGACACCTTTCAGTTGTCTTTACGTTGATCTCAAGAGTCTGGAAAAGCATGGGATGAGACGAGCTAGGTGGAGCTACATGAGAGTTATTCTGTATGGGGGAATTAGCTCACATGGTAGAGTGCTCAAAGGAAGGTGGCCAATTTTTACGCTCACTCACGCAAAGGAAAGGTGTGCAAAAAGCACAGGGAAATGATTGAATAGTGAAATATCATAGAAAGTATCCCTGCCAGCCAAGGCAAAGCTACAGAATAATATGTGATCACTGAAATGGCACTGAGGCTGACAGGAGCTTCCCAGCTAGAAATTTTTTGTTCTAAAAACATTCTGACAATGTTACCTGTGACGTTCTAACAATGTTTTTATGGGAAGTTTTTCTTATATTCCAAGAACATTCTGAAGGAATATTCTTTAAAAACATCCTAAAATTGTTTTTTAATAATATTCTCACAATGTTGTGTGTGAAGTTTTCTTAAAGTTCCCAGAACGCTATGAAGGAATGTTCTCTAAAAACATGAAAATGTTTCATGATAACATTCTTAAAATGTTAAATAAAAATATTGTTGTAACATCCTATCCTAATGTTTTAATGCTGTTTTTAACGGAAGTTTTTATAATGTTACCCGAACGTTATAGGAGAACGTTCTCTAAAAACATGAAAATGTTTTATAACATTCTTAAAATGTTAAATAAAAATATTGTTGTAACATCCTAGCCTAATGTTTTAATGCTGTTTTTAACAGGAGGTTTTTCCTAATGTTACCCGAACGTCATAGGAGAATGTTCTCTAAAAACATCATGAAAATGCTTTGTAATGACATTCTTAAAACGCTGAACGAAAATATTGCTATGATATTATACTGTAATGTTTTAATAATGTCTTTGTGGGGAAGTTTTTTTTAACTTCCCAGAACGTTCTTTAACTTTCTCCATTTTCTTTAAGTTCTCAGAATTTTCTGTGGGAATGTTCTCTTTAAACATCCTAACAACATTTTTTGATAATTTTCTTACGTTACAAATCAAATATTGCTACAACATTATACCCTGATATTTTAATAATATTTTTTGGTGGCAGTATCTCTTATGTTCCCAGACTGTTCTGGGAGAATATTCTATAAAAACAGTTTAACAACATTTTGTGATAACTTTTTTACAATGTTATAAATGAAAAAATTGCTGCAACATTATGCCCAAATGTTCTTCAAAATGTTTACAGCTGGCAGTGTTAGAATGATACGACTTAAGAACGAGATAACATGCTGTGAAAAGAAAAATTTATAAATGTTACGTTACGCTATTTCAACATTGAAATGATATCATCTTTGAATTTCAAGATAAACAATGGTCACTGATCACTCATAATTTACTTCAAAATAGAACTGGACCATGAACCCATGTAAATGTTGAACAACACTCATTTATTAAAACAAACACAGTAGGCTTGACACATGGACGGAGAACCAGAATAACGGTGGATCATTCAGTGTCATGGCTCATTTGCAACTGCATCCTGTCTTGTCTGCAAACACAAGGTGGACTGTGTGGCTATAAAAGAACGATGGCACCATAGTTTTCACAAACAGAAATAGCACACTTTTGGTAATATAACACTTTTGGGAATAGTTTTCACAAACAGTAATAGCACACTTTTGGTAATATAACACTTTTGGGAACAAAACGAAATGAAACAAAAGAAAAAACTAGACTATTAGTCTGAGTTTTCAGAAAAAATTGTGGGGCTCCTTTCAGACATTGCAGGGTGGTGGGAGTCCCCATCTGGTCTGGGTCCAGTTGCCTCATTCACCTGTATAACAAAGAAAGTATTTAAAAACTGTTCCTTATTGAGATGCATTTTGCTAACCTTTGAATATACAGACCACCAACTATTAAGTAGTTAGTGCAAATAACCAGTAATATCCCAATAAAGAAGATACAAAAAAGTAAGGTCATCTAGTGATAATGATGTGTTGTCGGTGGTGGGGAGGAGAGGCGGAGAGGTGAGCGACTGTGTTGGTAAAAGGTCCCTGCAGTTCATGTACTGTCCCTTTCCCTTGAAATGGATGACCATGGATATAATTTGATCCACGAAATTGAAAGAAAACCACCAAAGAAAAAGGAACTCTGGGATAAAAACGAGTATACACCAGCGTATCTTTCTCCAGGTAGAGAAAACTCATGAGGGAGAAGAACCTGAAAATGGTGCAGAGTTGCAACCTTTTTGCTGGACAGGTAAATAAATCAAACAGTGAAATTTATCTTGACGCAATGTTAGAACCAGGGCAAAGCAGTCCTGCAACTACTTTATCATCCCGTTTAAGTCGACTAATTTACTGTTACTTGCACTACAAAACAGCAAAGCTGGCTAGTTTGTTGGTTCTTACATGAAAAAAGCTCTGTTGCAACAGTTTTCAGTTGCTGTTCCTCTGCACATACAGTAATCATAGTATGCGACCATGTCTGATACAACTCTTTCAACCAAGCTGATTTGCCAAGGGCGGTAAAGGAGGGAGTTAGTCTTCCCTCTTGTCAGACATATACCAAATTGATGCAAGTTTATCATCCTTAGTGAATTAATCACTGAACCGCAAGCATTCTAACACTAAAAGTATCTCCAGAAGTTATTTCAAATTGACACAACTTCCAACCTCCCCCTTCTTTAAGTGAGCAAACCTACACAACTTCCCTCCAAACTACAAAACAAACTACAATGCACCATTGAGCACATCCTTGTCGGCAGTGTATCAAATGGCATATCAATTTCTAATTTCTAGAATTCATGCAATACTACTCCTAATCCAAAAAAATAAACTTAATGTCAATGAAAAAAGTCTCAATGTGCATCAAAATTTGCAAATATGCTCACATCTTATCACAAATTGTATGGCAATGAACATGTTTTCCTACAAATCAAAACACTGACCTGAGTCCCTCTATGCGGGGCATACCTCAGCGTATCTGAGATGCACTTGTCTATCTCTTTTAGAAGTATCTGAGGGTGGTTCCTTTGGCAAGCCTCTAAAAATAAAGGGAGACAGAAAAAAATGGTCTATAAAAGCAGAAAATCAGAATAACTAGCAAATATGCTAGTACATGCAGAACAGATGCATCAGTCTTAAAGCTATGCCTTGTCCCCATCCCCTTCCGCATTTGTAACCGCAGCTCAGCTGCAGACTTTGAAACCAAGATTTTGGAGCCTGTTTGACCCGCTGTATATAGCTGTTGATAGTAGCGCTGAGCAAAGCTCCAGAGCTGGAGGGAGATGGTTGGCCTTGTGCACCAGCACAGAGAGCCGCGAGCGGAGGAGAGTTGTCTTCTCGCTCAGCGGGGCTGCAGTGCTCAGTGCAGCTCAGGCTGCAGTAGCGGCACCATTTATCCTACTATGGTGTGTTCATACTTAACGAAAAACACCGGAAGCTAATTAATTTTCAATGAGTGCCCACCGTCCAAAGCAGCTAAAGTGTCTAAAGTGGCACTAGACAAGAAGATGAACCTTGTTTATCTTTATGGTAATTAGCTACGATACAGTTCAGCAGCAACCAGTCAGAATAGAGATGCTCTTCTCCCCAATCACGAGCAGAAATAAACGTGTGAACCAAAGCATTTGTAATTGCAATACTTTTCTGAGAAATGGTGCACCAGGGGTGCAAATTCTTTTGTCCATGACTGTAGTTCTGCCTAAAAACACTGATTTTACTTTATATTCATTATGGTTATTTTTGCATTGTATGATCATATTTTTAAAAAAAAAAAAAAAAAAAAAACCTACGAATTGTGATGGGGTATAATTGTAGATCCATGAACTTCTTCTTTCCTTTCCTCCCCTACAGAATGTAGAATGCCCAAAGGCCATTGGTTCCAATTTTTCTGAGAATCCGCCTCACTGTGTCCCCTGGTGTGGCACCTCCCAGCAAAGACAGGTAGTCCACCTGCCAAAAGAAACAATGAAGATAATTAATTAGCTTGTAAGTGCATCCCTATTCATGGGTACCAAATGTAGTCCAATACCTGTCATCTTTGTATCTTTTCACAGGTCTATCAATTTGTCTGATTACATAGGATTCTATGCAGTAAAGCCAATCAGACAAAGTCAGGTGGCACAGCAAGCAGTCTGCCATTTATATTTTCATTTAAGTTGACCCAGTACTGTATTTGTGTGTTAGGGATGAGATAGTGTAATGCAGTGTTGCCATATCTCATGAGACAAATAGGCAACCATGTCTAAAAACAAGCCCAAAACAAGCGACCTTTTCTATGAGCCCCCCTAGGTACATTCAAATTACAATGTACATTCAAATGGACAGACTGGTGAACTGTGCGTGAGTTTTGGAAAATTGTACCAATGGTACAAATTATTTTTCTTCCCCTGAGCTTCATGATAATGACCACAAGAGAGGAGAAACCATCTTTTCATATTCTTCACCATTAGAAAACAGAAAACAAAATCAACAGCATTTGAGGTGAGGATGAGACTTGGTCTAAAACATTTTTCTCATGACACTCATGACACTTTATCCTCATACTATATATGGAGAATAATACTACCCTTATCTTTCAAGTTGCTCAGGCAGTGAAGTGCAAATTAAACACATTATAAAACATATTTATATGTCTTATTATTAAAACATAAATATATTAAAATATATTAATCAAGAAAGAAAAAGTTAGAGAACACAGCTTTTTAAGGTTATGTGTGTTGTTTTCAACCATAATTAAAAATACTAATTAGTAAAATTACCTAATTATTTAGATAATTTTTAAATAATTTACTCAAAATTTCAAATCCCTCTCTTTTAAACCTCTCCATTGTTTTCTATGTAGCTGCACACCTGTGCACGCATAATCCAAAGTGATGCGCACAGAGATGAAAAAATTTCAACTCTTTCGAGACACAGCTTGTGCAACACGTGTCGCGATCACCCCAGTGCCTGAGCTCTATAGTTCGCTGTAGCAGCAGTGTGACAGCATTACCTCCCACCCCCTGCCCCATCTCGAGGATCGGACATTACGTTTCCACTACTTTTACAAACTACATTTTTAACTTTTACTAGACATAGCACGGGGAGTCTCTCCTGTCTCCCATCGCTACACGGTGTTGAGTCCTCCACCGTACAGACTGAAACTAACAACAGACAGATGGACAGTGACGCTGCTGTGAGGAGAGGGTGCTGAAAGTCTGTTCAACTCTGTTTTAACTTCCTAGTTAACTGACATTGAAGCAATAGAATAAATAGAATAACGTGTGATGATTTTTGTGACAATAGCACCATAGTTTAACACACAGCAACATTGCACATACCGTTTTCTTTTGGTAATTTGCATCACCAAGCTTCTCACAAAGTTCCTCCAGCTCTTCCAGCATGCTTAGCTGACTTGACAGCTCTTCAATTTCAATAGCTTGACCTTGGTTGTCTTTCATCATGATTTTTGAGATGTTGGAGAGGGAGGTCTCTATCCGGTCCAACCTCATAAAAATGGACCGTATGTAACAGGGTATGGAGGAATCATCTAAAATACACAAATACACAAAAAACTCATAAGTCACATTTTGCAATCTTCCATTCTCTGATCAATCTATCCATCCATCCATCCATTGAGGTAACACTATCTTACATGCAATCGTTTGCAGTGGAGAGAACACCAGAGCAAAGAAAAGAAAGTAAAATAGATAGGCGTAATTATAGCTACCGTGCAGCAATTGTCGGGGCCGGGCAATTTTTTTGTTGAAATTGAAAGTTCCAAAACTTTAGCACATAGGTTGATTTCCATTTATGTTTATTTTAATATTTTGAAAATTTTGAGGCGTTGTGTATGAAACCCCTCAAGACAGACATCCCAAGAATGAGGCTGAGCTGAAGCAGCTCTTTAAGGATGAATGGTCAAGCATTTATCCTGAGTGTCGTGCACTTCTGCTGGGTATTCCAGAGAGCAGGTTACTTAAAACCTAGAGTGAGTGACTCTTCAGATTGGGCTTTCCCTTCCAGAAAGAAAGCTAACTGAAAGTCTGACTCAGTGAACATTGCTGACAGAATTTGACAGAGCTGTGTGATAGGGGCTATCCTTCACTTCCACACTATGATCATGTTGAAACAGAAGTAATTCATGGTTTTACAGCTGGAGCAGAATTTAGATGAGCTTTCACTCCCTGACACAGACTGAACCGAATGATAGCTACCACTAATCACCAGGCCGTCATTAATTTTAAACAATATTCTCTGGCCACACACATTACATGCCTCTTTGTTTTGATCACTTTATAGGTTAATCAATCTGCACAGCCTCATTGGTTACATAACTTTCTTTGAACAATTGGTATGCACTTGCTTCACTGAAGTACTGAAAAATCCCTGCTGTCCCTAATGTTCCCTGATGCCATTGGTAGTAGAAAAGAGCAAAGTCAAAAATTCAACTTACTTTCACCTCTTGATGTTACTGGAGTGCTGGTGTGGGAGGGACCTATATTTATGCCAAAATAGCCAAATAAAAGTTGTGTACCAATTGGACGATGGAACTGAAGTTGAATAATGAATGCAGCATACCTTGGCCATTTCTCTCGGTGTCATCCGCTGTAAGGGTTCTTGAGGCCAACACTTGAGGAGAAAAAAGACCGCAATCAATAAATGCCTGATCACACTTTCTGAGAGGTGCTTTTTCTTAAATTTTATCTGGTTTCTAGACTGCATACAGTACAAGTTTCTGAGTTTTAAAAAAAATAACACACACCGAGGAGTTTACTTGTATTGTCGGAATGGAAGCTGTATTTCCCATGAGCTCTAGCACGTATTGTCGTGAAGACGCTTATCTGGCTCAAGCGTGTCAGGACTACAGGCCAACTTTTTGAGAGCAGTATTAGGACATGTATTTAAAACCCATAAGAACAGAGAAGAACCGAGTCTCATTTAGGAGTGAGAGACAAAAGTGGAGCACCAGGACCACTGAGGTTAGTGGCACTGAGCTGCTCTGCCTGCCTCGGCTGTCTCTGGTGGGAGAAGCTTCAGTGCTCTGCTCGTTTCCTTTTCCTGTCAGTACTGGTGTGTAGTCGGTTGCAGTAAAATGCTCCATTTTTAGGAAATGCTGCCAGCATTTCAGTAAATATCAAAGCATTTCAGAATATCAAAATAACTACGAAGATAAAATAGCATTTATTGAAAATGGGTACATTAACAAGTGTGGGTAATGAAGATTCAACCAAAATCAAGCTCTTTGAGGTGTCTTTGACAGGTTGCTTGTGATTTACAGGTAGAAATGTTAAAGTAAATTCAGAGTCAGAATAAAGTAATTCAGTTTATTAATCCCTAATATGTTACAGAAGTAACTTACTTGGTGCGTTCTGGGTTTCAGTGTCTGCAAATAATTCCATCGATGGTTGGACTAAAAGACAAGATTACAGAAAGTCAGAGGGTCAAAAGAGTACACTGTAAGATTTTCTATTTTAACTGTCACTTCACTTTCAAAAGTATTTTCAGCTGTTACACAAATAAGTACACTTGGCATTTTAATAAAAAAAAATAGATAATGAAATTCATATGTGTGTTCTAGCTCTATTCCTGTCCTTACTTTGGTTGTAGGCAATTCACATTGTGATAAGTCAGGAGCTCTATGCTTTTACTCAACCTTTGCTTAACTTTTGTGTCACATTATGTCAACTCCTGAATGAATACTTCTTTTTGGTAGACAAGATTGTTAAGGAGAGGGACATCATTCATTGCAACGGAGCAGGGATGCCACCTTGTCCCAACTGAGTTGAAGAGGTTTTATGGTTGTCATGCTGTTGCAAAGGTAAAGGTCTGCACTCTTGGTCCTGTCTGCCATCCACACTAGCCCGGTTATTTGGCAACCATCAAATGCAGAATTTTGTACAAAGTGTGAGTTACATCATCTAATCGATGAGTGATTACACTAATTTTGAGACCCATAGTGGAATGAATTCCATTGTTTTTCAGTAAGACTTTAAAGCTCCCATATTATACTGCCTTTCACCCATTACACATTGGTCTCAGACACCCAACAATATAGTATTTGAAGTGTACTGCCCCAAATCCATCTTCAGATCTGAGTTTCAGCAGCTCTAAAAAGTCGCTCTCATCAGCTCTCCTCAGAACGGGCTGTTTCTGGGCCTACTTCCTGGTATGCAAAATGAGCCGTCTCTGTCCTGCCTACTCCACGCCCCGTTAGGGAGAGGCGCTGCTTTCATAGCGCTACTATGAGCTAAAGTTCTACAAAACACATTCTGCATCTAAGACTGAACGTCTTTCCAAACACTGGCTTCCTTTGCCTTTCAAGCGGGTTTGAGCTCGTATGAATCCATCGGTGTTGTGCCAGCCCGACGGTAAACAGGACCTGGTACATCACCGGTGGGACAGACAGCTTCACGGAAAAACAAGATTGTCACTCCTAACGCACGCATCAAGGGAGAGAGAAACAGACAGTTTTCAAAGTTGGGCCTCAGAATGAGGATATGGCAACACATATTACTGTTAGAAACCATTATAAAGTTAAGTTGGCAATAAGAAAGATAAAAATAATTATTATAATAAACACTTGACATTGAAGCAGGATTATAGAGGTAGATTGTCAGTCAAGCCCTCATGGTTGCTTACAGAGCCATTTACTTACAGGAAGGCATGGTAGGCATCTGTGGATCCTGTGTGCTAGTTGCACTTTTTTCTTTTTAGGAGGCTCATCTATTTCAGTCTCTAAAGGAGAGATATGAGCATTCAGTGCTGTAACAAGTGATAGATATTATATTTTGGGATGGCATGGTGCAATCAGGCAATCTTACCAGAATCTTGATACCTGACAGGAGCGACCACCTTCCTGCTTGAAAGCTCCTCCTCATCGCTCTCAGATTTGAAGATACAATGGCATCTTTTACCTTTTTCCGGGCCTCTGCATATGTATCTACAAAATACAAGATTAGCATTACGATGATGATAGCCAGATTAGGGATGCACATGGTTAACCATTTAACCGTTAACCGATAACAGTAACTCTAACCAATTAATACTAACGGTCAATTTTGTTTTTAAGCTACGTAATTCAATCAACTCATGGGGCGTGTCGACAGGTGCAACACATGCCATCACGTGCTTTCCATCACATATTTAAAAATAAATAATGCCCATGAAATTTTTTGTCACGGCACTTTTGAATGGGTCACAGTACTCCAAAAAATAAAAATAAAATAGGGGAGGCAACCGCCATTCGACATCCCTCCAATCTATTATTAAATACTCCTGAAACGGGAAATATAATATGTCTAGTACACGTATTAATGTAAGTCGGGCTAGTGTGAAACATGTTAGATTCATGTCTGAATCTCAGGGATCACTGACTGTAAGCAGAAACACAGTGTCAGTGACCTGTCACAGCAGCCAGCTGGAGCGCAGCTCTCCATTGAGCCTGTGTGTCTCCATGCACGCTGGCATCATATGCAACATTAATATTACAGATATCAATGACGGCTCTGCAGATGACACCTGAAGTCACTGACTAATTCCAGTCTCCTTCGTGTTGTACAGTAGGGGAGTGTGTGTATCCTTGTATGCAATTACGCACAAAACACACATTACATTGAATATTATTTTTTATCTCCAGACACGTCGCTTAGGGTCGTCCAGGTTTACAGTAAAATAGTTGAGATGAAGCCGCATCATCCAGATAAACATTGAGCTCCATCAGAACTGTTTAAAAATCAGATTTCAGAAGCTCAAACTTTATTTTGGAAATGAAGCAGAACACACAATTAAAGAAATCACCAGCGCGCTCGCTCTCGACATAAAAAGCAATAGCAGACGATTGAAACCTACAGTACTGTTAATTACATCTAAAGCTTGTAGCTTTTTTTTTTTACATTTTAGATGAGTAATCTAACTATTTGCCGTCATTGTAAATCTGCAGTTCAGCACCGGACAGCGCCGAGTCAGTGACTCTCTGATTCCAAAATTTCCTTACATGGAAAGCCTTGTCGGAATGGTGGGACGTTTGTGTGTCGGAATAGTGGTATTTTAGGATGGTGATATGTCTAAATGGTGGTATGTCGGAATGGCAGCATGTCGGAATGACGGAATGTTGGAATGGCAGCATGGAAGGGCATTTAAATCTTATCGGTTGACGGTTATTAATCGTTAAAGGGCGTCGGTTAACGGTCATAAAAGAAATCCAAAATGTGCATCCCTAGCAGCCAGATGTAATTTTTACATGGAAATTCACATTTTACAAACATAAGTACATTTACACCATGGTCTTTACAAATCTTCTTTGCTGATTGTCTGAGAGCTGTGCACAAAAAAAATTAAAAGGCACGTCTGGCACACAAATTTACCCACTGTTAAAAAAACATCTACCCATCTTGAACCATGGCTAATTGTAACCTTAGTTTTTGATTGTATGTATCCTCTGTGCATAATAATGTTGCAGGCATGCAAAACATATCTTCATGGTGCAACTCCGCCCTAAGCCCAGCCGAATCTGTAAAGTAGTTCCAGCCACATGCATTTGCCTCCCAAACAACTCTTGTCTCAATAAGTCACACCATTATTTGATGTGGTCACTTCATTGGCCATGGATCTCAAAAAAAACATGCAACTATGAAAAGCTATTACCAACTCCCAAGACTATATGGATTATGGTGATAGGCAAATTTGCCAAAATGTTGAACTAGCAGCTTTAATCTATTGATATTTCATTCACCTCATCATAATTCATAACGTCCTTACATTAAAGTAGAGATGACATTCTTATTAATTAAAGTCTGAGTCTTTCCCACAAAATATGATATGATTAGTTTAGATAAATAAATCAAAGCATGTAATTAACTAGATTATTTAAAATTGATTAACAGGGACTATTCAATGAAACAGTAAATGGTTTACACACTCAGAACCGAATAATTCCACTTTTTCATCACAGAAATGTGAGTTTAGTGGGGAGCATGAGGGATTTTGTTATCTTGCTTTGAAGAATGAACAGGACGAGGGGACAATACCTAACCTGTGAACTTTAAAATCCGGACGCATGGTCCCTCGTCCACACTTTTCTTTGTCCGGGGAGTGTCCCTCCTCTTTACTTTGACTGTGACGCTGCGTTCGGGTTTAGGCCAATAACAATAAAGACCCTGCAGAAAACATAAAAACAGTAAAAGGTATGCATAAAAAGAAGTTCACATGATAATTTACACCTATAAAATAGTTAATAAAGGAAAGACATTAAAACATAAATACCACACAAATAAGAGGACCAGTTTTAACAGATTAGTCTGTGTCAGGATTAAAGAAACACGACCCAAACGCATGACTTAGAGAAGTAACAAAAGGCTTATTTTAAACAAAGTAACAAACAAAAACTTTTGTAACAACTAAAAGCGCAAGACCAGGAGGCTTGGAAAAAATAAAGTATAACAAAGTACCGAACACAAAGACTTATCTTGGACTTGAACAAAAACAGACTTGACTCTGGAGCTCAGACTGGACACAGACCGGCAGCATGAATCACAACGTTTTGACAAAGGGAGACAAGGACCACATATAGACACTGGGTGATTGGGGCACAGTGGGGAGACAATCAGGGCGGGGATAGACAATTAGACACAGGTGGGAGACACAGACAGGAAGGGTACAAGTGCACAGGAAACATGAGGAAGGTGCAAGGATTTCAAAATAAAACAGGACATGGACAAGACCTTAGACACTTAAGGACAAAAGTAACCTGAAGAGAAGAGTGAAAACTAAAGTAAAAACATGAACTAGACAACATGGCAGACAAGACAGATGACAAGACATGCTGACAGTCTGTAGCTGAAAAAAACAACATAAGCAATTAAGCTGACATCCAATGAAAGAGTCTTTTTACAGCTTAAGGAGCCATAATTATAAGCAAAAGGTCACTATGACCTCTTCTTTTGGGCATGGAGTAAGGGGTGGAGGTAATATACAGGGGCAAATATGGAGAGTAAAATTTAGAAGACAGACAAACCGAGGGCCTATTCTGACCCATTGCCAGAGGGAGCTGACATGAAGCATTTGATAAAGGATGATAAAATACCTTTTGTGTCTGCTCCTATCCAGTTAAAGGGTGGGAACTGTGTCCACCGTGGTTGGCCTGGATGAAAATGACGACCGCAAACTGCTTTCATATTCTGGAAGAGGAAAAAGAAAATTGTGTCAATTCTACACCCTGACTCAATATATTACCTTAGTAAGTTTAGTTCTGTGGCTTCATTGTACACATTCAGTATACTTACTTCACTCTTCATGTCAGTTCCGTATTTTCTTATTTATTTATGTTGTTAAAAAGGGATCAGAGGGGTTTGGTACTGGGTGTCATGGTTTCATTGGACATAATCTAACATTCTATCATATCTAACACACAATCTAACACATCTAACACACAATCTAACACATCTATTTTACACAACAGCAATATACTTTTCCAGAAAGAGTGGAGAATGGTGCGACATACAATTCTCAAGCCATCATTGGCCTCTCTCTGTCATAAAAGCCATGCCTGCCCAAATGCCTTTCGGATAGTGTTTTCATCCGAGTGTGCTTGTCTTTGGCTGTGTAAACACCAATCAATCTTGAGTCACAAGGATGGATGAAATATGGCTGCAAATTGACTGTACACCACGACAGAGGGAAAATCTTTTCCACTGGCATTTTGTCATCTGAGCTAATCTCCACAACTTCCACAAACACTCTATGCTCACTAAGAGTGAACACATTGTTGGGACGCTTGCTTTCAACAGCCTTTTTTGTTTGGTCTGTATCCTTCTCACCATATCTGCTTCCCCAAGCCATGGACAATTTGTGAGAGAGGATTTCACAGAACGAACAGTGAATCTTTTTATTTTGAGTGCAATGTAATTCCTCAAAGAGAAAGCACTGCACATGCGTCCATAGGCTGCCATACAGCTTAGCATCAAATGTTAAGTGTAATCAAACTGTATACATTGTACACAAGGAATTCATCCCCCATACAACCTCCTTTCCCTGGCCAACAAAGTACAACAACATCTCTTTCTGCATAGTGGCTGTGTTGTTTGGTCAGTCTTGGACAAAACAAGGATGGACAATGCTACACTGGAAGACCAGGAAGTGCTCGTGAGAGCTGCTTGGAAATAATACCCTTCAGCACAATCTTTTTTTCCAGTATAGAGGGCAAATTGCCTTAGATTCTGTGGCCTTCCACTCTATCAAATGTCCTCCAAACCTCTTGGTTTTCCCTTTGCAAACACATTGGGAATGCACTCTCTAAGCTCCACCCACAAGTTTAGAACTGACCTCTTAACTTGTCCAGACGATTAATCTGAGTCATCTGTGGTTCCCTAATCCACAAAAGGATTGAGTTTGCGCATGACCCTACAAGACAAACACTGGTGCATATAATCTAAAGGAGGAAGTGGCTCACCATCATATTTGTTGGGAGGTGGCAAATGGAGACACCACAGATTGCAGGTGATGCTCCTCCTGTGACTGATCTCTGAATGAGGCATCAGTTCTCAATGTTAGATTGGTGATTTCAGGATAGATCACCCTGATGGCCATCCATGTGTCCTTTTTGTGTGCATTTGTCACATCCATAATAATCCTGTACATAGCTTGATGGACTTGACCAGAGGCCTTGGCTGGGAGCATCACATGTGATACAACGTTGGCTTGACTCTAATCAAAACCACTGTCTGCTTCAAGTCCATTTTCAAAAATACTCTACCGAAGGTCGCATCAACAACATCATCAAGAAAGTCAAGATTACTTGGCTTTGACAGAACCAAAACAGAGAGCTAGTGGGAAAACTGTGGGAGGAGATAAATTTAGTTGACAAAGTATTGGCCACAGAGTGTCACTTGCTGCTCTTAAAAGTGGGTAACAGCCCATCAATGTTGAGAGAAATGTCAATGAAATCCAATTTAGAGATCACCTGTTGTGGATACATTTTCAAATGTTTCAGGAGCTGATCTTTGCAGCCAAGGTAAAACATACTGCATTCCTGATTTCAACCCATGTTCGACACTTTCACAGAGTGTTGAGCAGTGTTTTTGCAGTCTTTGGCAACTCTGAGTGGCCAGCCATGCTCTCTCAAAATCCCCAACAAAGAACTGACGGCATTATGTTCTCACCCTGAAATTCAGTTGCCCACTGGAGCAAGGGAATGTGTGAGTGGGGAATTGTCAGTTTCCATATCGCTACTCGTCTCCGAAAAGTAAATCTTTCTGCACCATTCTGCTTCTACAGAAGTCCACTCCCTATCAGTTCATGTTGATGTGTCCAGTGCTGGTGCTGTCAGTGAATGACAGTGAAGAGGGTTGTTTGTTTATGCTTTGTGCAGAAAGCTCCTGTTCTGACTGACTGACAAGCTCCTGCTCCTGATTTTTCATGTGAACATTTTCTTCCAATCTCTGTTGCCCTTTTCCAGCGAGCTGAATATTTTCTGTCTGACACTGGCAACTTAACCGTAAACACACCCGGAAAAAGGAGGAAAGCAGTTGTTGAAAAGCCCTACCAATCCAGATGTGATATCCGTCTTTTTATCCTGCAAAGAGAGAACACAAAAGACCTGGGTATAAGTACATTTCCCATCACATCAAGTCAAATGTCAGGAACAATTATACAGTGGCTGCAATGGTGGAAAAAATGTCATTTTGACTGACAGGTTCATAAAATTGATTTTAAGCTTCATGTTTAAGTGATAATAACGCCATTCATTAGCTTGTTCATTCATTTTTTAATTCATAATAAATCAAATAAAGCTTTATTGTGAATAACATGAATGAAAAGATTATCCATCTAACATTTCACATCCACATTTCATGGGGAAAAACACGTTTTTGTGCCAAGAAGTGCATAAGAGCCCATTACGGCAACTTATACTGATTCAGCAAATATTTTTTAAGGCCATTGCAACCTTAATTAAAAAGCTATGAAGTAACTGTCTCAACTCTCCGTCTGCGCCGTAACCCAACTAATGCTTTTGTTTTACCAGCGACCCACGGCTACTCAATATAAACATTCTCACGAATTAAATCTCAACCTCAATAGCTCCAGCAACGGCATACAATCGGGCCAGCTCTGGTACGACAGGTTTAGCAAGCCAAAGTCGCGTTTGACAACAACTGGGTCTCATACATCAATGTGCACTGGTCAACTTGGCGGAGGGGTAGAGCCGTCTTCCGCATTACCAACCTTTTACCAGCCTAATATTTGGAACAATGTTATCTCGCATTTTGGACATATAGGAATTGATGCTAGCAAATGACTCTAGTAAGCCCAAATTTCTCCTTCAATAGTGTACAGAGACGTGTCTGTTCTTTTCAGTCTGCGTATTATAAAAGTACTTTTAAGAACTTTGTCCAAGCGTAGCAACCATTAATTCAATACTTACTAAGTGAGCCACAACCACCACAGCCTCAGCGACTTGCGATTCCGCACTTGAATGTATAAGCTGCAATCTGCTGTCGGGGTCAGATAAGCCTCCTCAGTTGACTATTGCGTGCAAATCTTAGATTTGAATTTGAATTTCTTTTCTTTGCGACAAGGCACGCCTACCTGCAGGAAATTTACCTAAATCCTCAACGAGTAGAGCCTACTTTCATGTTCATGAAAATATGATTAAAATGTTTACACCTAATCAGGGCTAAATGTATAAAAAACATTAATATATATTTATAAATTAACTGATACCCATTTATGTGAAATAATAACAAAAGTGTACAATGGGACTGAAAGGAGTTTTCCTGAAAACTGGCAATGCACAAAATAATAAAATTCCATTACTTGATCTAGAGTTGTTGTTAATCACTACCAGCATATTCTAGGCTGCAAAAATTTGTTATAGAAAACTAGTCAAAGAAGCTTAGGTCCAGACAAGCAGTAGGTGGAGCCTCTCAATTATTCCACAAAAATGATGTCATATGCATATCCAGAGTAAAATGCATTTTGGCTCCCTGCATATTCTTCATTTACCATCATAAGACATCAGAATAATCTTTCTCTCAATAACCTATGTTTATCAGATTACAGAAATATTTTGGAAAACAACATTGTGTAGTCTGAAATATCAATAACATCCTCAAAACATTTTTCCAAATATTACTCTAAAAATGTTTTTCGTGTGATATCACTTAACATGAGTGGAACATTTTATGTAACATCCTGTAATCTATTAGGTAAAAATTATCCCTATAATATTCTCAAAATATTAAAGGCATAAAACATTCTTCCTTTTGTTTACATATCACATAGAAAGAGACAAACAGTAAAAGATGATCTGAGGCATCAATGAAAGTATCTTGTAAATATTTTCTGAATATTACTTTGTGGATGTTCTTCATTGATTATCATATAACATTGTAAAGACATTGTATAAATAACGTGATATAATCCAATGCCTTAATAACATACTGGAAAACATTTTTTGAATGTTGCTTTGAGAATGTTCCTTTGTAGTTTTCCTGTAACATCATGGAAATGTTCTCTGTAGGAGAACGTTCAATTATTATTGACTCAAAAACTTGTTTCAAAACATCCTAAGCATGTTGTGAACAAATATTCTAGATTTGTTAATGTGTCAGATTACCGAAATGGTTTGGAAAACAACGTTGTATGAGTCTGGAAGCATCAATAACATCCTCAAAACATTTTCCAAATATTACTATAAAAATGTTTTTCGTGTGATATCACTTAACATGAGTGGGGAACATTTTATTAATAACATCCCATAATCTATTAGAGTACGACATTATCCCTATAATATCCCCCTCAAAATGTTACAGGCCAAAACATTCTTCCTTTGTTTACATATCACATGACAGAAAGGAACAAACAGTAAAAATGATCTAGAGGCATCAATAATGTCTTGTAAATGTTTTCTAGATATTACTTTGTGATTATTCTTCATTTAGTTATCATATAACATTGTAAAGACATTGTATAAATAATGTGATATAATCAGATGCCCCTTAATAATATACTTAAAAACATCTTTTTTTGAATGTTCCTTTGAGAATGTTCCCTCATAGTTTTCCTGTAACATCATGGAAATGTTCTCTATGAGAACATTCAATTATTATTGACTCAAAAACATCTTCAAAACATCCTAAGCATCTTGTAGACAAATATTCTAAGATTTGTTAATGTGTCAGATTACCCGAAATATTTGAGAAAACAGCATTGTCTAGTCTGAAGCATCAATAACATCCTCAAACATTTTAGGAACATTACTTTAAAATATTCTTCATGTGATATCACTGAACATTTTATTAATAACATTCTGTGATCCTTGCCTAAAAGTATCCCTAAAATATCCTCAGAATACTAAAAGGCAAAACAGTCGGAATTTATTTCTCAGGAACATTACACAAAAACATACTAATTCCCAAATATACAGGGATTAATAAACATCCTGAAAACATTTTGTTGATACCTAGAAAACACATTGCTTTTAGAATGTTTCCTTTTCTTATTACTGTAGAACATTGTAAGAGATGTTTTAAAAACATACTACAAATCAGAGATTAATACTATCCCGAAAATGTTTTCAAAATGTCTTTATTCCAAGAAGTTCTTTCCTTTATTATTATGGGACATTGTGGTAATGTGTTTGGGAGGAACACTCTATAATTGCAGCCACCTCTTTAACATCCCCAAAGAACATCCTTAAGATGTTCCATTTAAAATATTCCATCTGTAGTAACATTTTAACTTTCTGATAACATTATTTACAAAAGAATCTAGAAAGCATTATTATAATGTTCTTTGGACATTACACAAGAATATTTTCTTCAAAACAGTAATAAAGCCTGTATGGGATATTAGCCAATGCTGTAGGAACCTCCCTGCTAGCTGGGTTTTCTTTTACCACAAAGAAGTTTGTTGAAGAGACATCATTTATTAAACTGGTAGGATAAAGAAAACGTCTGCAGCTTGTTACAGATGTATTTCATATGTAAATATTGGCAATATTAATGAATACATGGACATTGTAAAAGTTAAAAAAGCGCTTAACATAAGAGCCCTCTTTTGTCACCCAGAGCCTGTTGGAGAGCCTCACTGGGGCGCATAATGTCTTTTCAATAGAAAAAAGTTATAGTTTTGAACTTTGCGTGCTTGAATTAAGGACAGGTGATGATATGCCGGGAGCTCTGTCTAGTCACACATCAGCATGGATTTGGATAATTGGGAAAAGAAACTATGATCCACACCCAATATGTTTCCTGATGGTGCAGCAAAATATTCCGCAGTGGTCTTCTTCAATATGGCAGGAGCTCCTCGTGGGGAAATCTTTCCCAGTATGTAGCTCTGTTTTAGCTGCAGTTTGTAAATGAAGTCCTTCCTGTGGAAACACCTTATAAGCATTTTAATTTAAGTATATTTCAAATATGACAATAACAGCAATGCTGCAAAGTTATTTGATTTCAGCCCAAAAACTTTGAAGTCACATAGCATAGCTGCATTCATATAGAAACAATAAGGCAGAATATGATAATTTTTCTACTGTGCACTGTCCCAGTATGCAATTCATGATGAAGAGAGTAAGTTGAGGCCTGGGGACAATCACTGCTCCCTCCCTGTGGACAAGTGAGGGATTGCAGCTGGTTTTTACAAAGGCTCTTTAAGGCGTTACCAGTCAGGAGCTGCACTGGCTATGTCATTATGGGGATACTGTATCTTCACGGACCAGTCATGGAAACATAGGAATGGCTCCTACTGTATGTGTTGTGGACAGAGTAGTAATTCTGGGGCTGATGTTTTTAGAGGACCAATCACAGCCCTTGCCATCTCTGGCTTTTTTTCCCCTGGCTGGAGTGATGGACCAATTAAAAATTATTTCATGCTCCCGGAGAGAATGGAGAGGCTTTTAAACAGGCTCTCCCAGCGGCGTAAGGCACTCTGTGTGCCACGTACAGCAATTTGCTGTACGTGCACTAACTTCCATCACTAATGCTAATTAGTGATGGAAGTTCCAAATGCATCTCCATGTTCATGTTTACTCACATCATTTAGAGCAAGTAAAATTCATTTTATTTTCTTTATTTGCACTGTTTATATCTGTTCATGAATGCTAACAAAGATAACATCAACTATGTAAAAATATCACATTTCCACTAACATTTACATATTTATGTGTCTATAGGTTCATGTTCCTATGTCATGCACCAAGTCACCGGGTTGGACTCCTTGTCCATACTGCAGGCTTACTTGGCATCTTTGTATGACTGTATCCATGTGTTGATGTCATGAGAGAGCTGTTCCACTAATTTGGGGTGTTGTGCAGGTAGTTCATGGCTATCCATAAAACACCACTTTCCTGTCTTGTTTGATAGAACATTATGGAAAGTGTTAATGGAGAGAACCAAGCAGGTTTCATACTTTGATGTCCAGAATGATTGGGACAGTGAGCATCAGCTGTGATGGCCGAGTGGTTAAGGCGTTGAGCTTGAAATCCAATGCAGGAGTTTCCCGCGCCCAGGTTCAGACCTCCTGCTCCCAGTATTTCAGTGATTTGTACTGAAAGTACGTTTGTTACCTACTCTGGAGCGACAAGGGGTGTGAACAGGGGTGTGGTATAAAAAAAAAAAAGCTTTGGCGACAAGTTTGTCAGATTTCCCAATTCCCGGCCAGTTCAGCAGGTATTAAGGCTCCCAGTCTTTGTAGAAAACACAAAAATGATGCGGCAGCAGGGATGGTGGAGATGCGGTGATCATGGAGATCCACAAGAGTATGTATATATACGGTATATGTATGCCTGTAGGTGCCTCTGGGTGTTATTTGTAGAACAGACAAAGTGAATGGCAGAGCTTCTTTCCAGGCTGTTAGTCCGGCTCTCCATCACACCCCTGCTGAATCCCTGCACTGTCGGATGTTCAGAGTTTGAGGGGCGTGGCTTTGGACAGAATACTGATGG
>JAQQSB010002255.1:0-27009 GCA_029721515.1 Synanceia verrucosa
ACACTGCTGCACAGCAGCTCTGCCACGTTTTGGGACTCACAGAAAAAAAAAAAAAAAACACAAAAAAAAACCCATCAAAGCCCTCCAGCCCCAGTCACGCTTTTGGGGAAAGCAGAAAAGGAAGCAGTGCGCACCTCCTTCGTTTTTGTTCTACACGAAGTGCAGGGGGAGAGCGCGAACGCAGTCCCCCCCACTACCAGAAATTATGCGGTCGAGATTCCCACATTTGGGGAATTCGCAGGGGTCAGCACCACCGGAGTGCAATGGCGGAGCCTCGCCCTGGGTGAACCACCTTCTTGATCATGGTATCTCCCCTGCCAGGTAAGTATGAGTTGAACCAGCCGCAGGCAAGGTGCCGGTTCCCAGACACTGCACTCTGACTGACGGTTCCTGCGACCCGTAATCTCAGAGTTCAGTGCCTGTGGCTTGAGCTCACAACAAACAAACATCGGTGTGACGTTCAAGCATGCGCTTGCACACTTCTAGCTGGGTGAGAATTTGGGGATATTTGCTCTCCAACCTGCTGAGCTGCGGC
The DNA here is from genome assembly GCA_029721515.1 of Synanceia verrucosa. Taxonomy (NCBI): domain Eukaryota; kingdom Metazoa; phylum Chordata; class Actinopteri; order Perciformes; family Synanceiidae; genus Synanceia; species Synanceia verrucosa. The sequence goes on from JAQQSB010002255.1 coordinate 536, forward strand.
CCTGAGCCCATCTGTGAATACACACCGCCACGTCTCATTAAGTATTACCGGCCTGGAGCACACTCCAAAATGGCCCCGAATGTTTACGGTATATCTGTGTGATTTCCAAATGCACGCTGTTGCACATCTACGGCTCTCTCGCTCTTGCTTTTGGTGCTGTTCTGCTTCAGAGCTTCGCCGATCTATCGGGCGGAGGTGCTGAGGAGGAGCCGTTGTTGTGTCCAAATGAAAAGACTGCACCACGGCAAGTGACAAGTGTGCCAGGAAGTGGCGTCGGTCAGCAAGCGCTCGGGTGTCATCGCTTCTCGGCCTTTTGGCTAAGATCAAGTGTAGTATCTGTTCTTATCAGTTTAATATCTGATACGTCCCCTATCAGGGGACAACATATTAAATGGATTTTTGCTATGAGGAGATGAAAAAGGGGCTTGCCCCGTTCACTCCACGCATCGACCTGGTATTGCAGTGCCGCTGGGAACGGTGCATGCTCCTTTGGGCTTGTGCAAAGTCAAGTTCGGACGGGAAGCGCGGCGTCTCCCGCTCGGTCGGCGCCGTGGCGGAAAAACAGAGCCGATTTTTGTTTTTTGGGTGGCTGTGAGGTCGGCAGGCGCGGTTTCAACGAGGCGCTGCCGACTCCAAAGCGGGGTCTCTTGTGGAACGTCGTTGGTTCAAATCAGCGTACAAGCCTTGACGACTGGCAGGAAAGTGCAACGCTCGCTCCAGCGGAAGATGAAGCCTTGGAAAAAGTGCGAGGAAGATAACGGCTCCTGAAACATCTTTGCCTTTTGAATGGCTGACATAAAACGGAGCAGATGGAATATTGGCGCTGTGAACATGTGAGCAAGAATTGGGAGTGGGTGTGGCCTCTGCCCGGAAATGCAGCACGCCGAGTGAGGCTGACCGCGAGGGCACGGGCTGGGAAGAATAGGGCCTTTGACTGCTCTTGGAGAAAGGTCTGTGCTTGCTCTGGTTTCTCTTCATTGCGCACAAGTCTTTCGCCTTTTACTAAAGACTTCCGTGGAGAGGAGCACAAATGAGTTCAATCTATTTTTGGAAAGCTCAGCCGTTTGGTTGAGCCTTATACGTGTGTGGAAGACAAATAGAAAGTTGATCTTAGCTCGCTGGTAGCGTGGTTGGAAGCTGGTCCATCTTGCCTGCGTGTAAACGCACAAGTAAACATGCCTCGCAGCTTTCTGTTACTTAGCTCCCGCTGGGTGCGTAGGCCACATCCTCCAAAATGGGAACGCTCAACACATAGCTCAACAGACACTGCTGCACAGCAGCTCTGCCACGTTTTGGGACTCACAGAAAAAAAAAAAAAAACACAAAAAAAACCCATCAAAGCCCTCCAGCCCCAGTCACGCTTTTGGGGAAAGCAGAAAAGGAAGCAGTGCGCACCTCCTTCGTTTTTGTTCTACACGAAGTGCAGGGGGAGAGCGCGAACGCAGTCCCCCCACTACCAGAAATTATGCGGTCGAGATTCCCACATTTGGGGAATTCGCAGGGGTCAGCACCACCGGAGTGCAATGGCGGAGCCTCGCCCTGGGTGAACCACCTTCTTGATCATGGTATCTCCCCTGCCAGGTAAGTATGAGTTGAACCAGCCGCAGGCAAGGTGCCGGTTCCCAGACACTGCACTCTGACTGACGGTTCCTGCGACCCGTAATCTCAGAGTTCAGTGCCTGTGGCTTGAGCTCACAACAAACAAACATCGGTGTGACGTTCAAGCATGCGCTTGCACACTTCTAGCTGGGTGAGAATTTGGGGATATTTGCTCTCCAACCTGCTGAGCTGCGGCCCTGAGCCCATCTGTGAATACACACCGCCACGTCTCATTAAGTATTACCGGCCTGGAGCACACTCCAAAATGGCCCCGAATGTTTACGGTATATCTGTGTGATTTGGCACGCTGTTGCACATCTACGGCTCTCTCGCTCTTGCTTTTGGTGCTGTTCTGCTTCAGAGCTTAGCCTAGGAGCTATCGGGCGGAGGTGCTGAGGAGGAGCCGTTGTTGTGTCCAAATGAAAAGACTGCACCACGGCAAGTGACAAGTGTGCCAGGAAGTGGCGTCGGTCAGCAAGCGCTCGGGTGTCATCGCTTCTCGGCCTTTTGGCTAAGATCAAGTGTAGTATCTGTTCTTATCAGTTTAATATCTGATACGTCCCCTATCAGGGGACAACATATTAAATGGATTTTTGCTATGAGGAGATGAAAAAGGGGCTTGCCCCGTTCACTCCACGCATCGACCTGGTATTGCAGTGCCGCTGGGAACGGTGCATGCTCCTTTGGGCTTGTGCAAAGTCAAGTTCGGACGGGAAGCGCGGCGTCTCCCGCTCGGTCGGCGCCGTGGCGGAAAAACAGAGGCGATTGTTTTTTGGGTGGCTGTGAGGTCGGCAGGCGCGGTTTCAACGAGGCGCTGCCGACTCCAAAGCGGGGTCTCTTGTGGAACGTCGTTGGTTCAAATCAGCGTACAAGCCTTGACGACTGGCAGGAAAGTACAACGCTCGCTCCAGCGGAAGATGAAGCCTTGGAAAAAGTGCGAGGAAGATAACGGCTCCTGAAACATCTTTGCCTTTTGAATGGCTGACATAAAACGGAGCAGATGGAATATTGGCGCTGTGAACATGTGAGCAAGAATTGGGAGTGGGTGTGGCCTCTGCCCGGAAATGCAGCACGCCGAGTGAGGCTGACCGCGAGGGCACGGGCTGGGAAGAATAGGGCCTTTGACTGCTCTTGGAGAAAGGTCTGTGCTTGCTCTGGTTTCTCTTCATTGCGCACAAGTCTTTCGCCTTTTACTAAAGACTTCCGTGGAGAGGAGCACAAATGAGTTCAATCTATTTTTGGAAAGCTCAGCCGTTTGGTTGAGCCTTATACGTGTGTGGAAGACAAATAGAAAGTTGATCTTAGCTCGCTGGTAGCGTGGTTGGAAGCTGGTCCATCTTGCCTGCGTGTAAACGCACAAGTAAACATGCCTCGCAGCTTTCTGTTACTTAGCTCCCGCTGGGTGCGTAGGCCACATCCTCCAAAATGGGAACGCTCAACACATAGCTCAACAGACACTGCTGCACAGCAGCTCTGCCACGTTTTGGGACTCACAGAAAAAAAAAAAAAAAAAAAACCCATCAAAGCCCTCCAGCCCCAGTCACGCTTTTGGGGAAAGCAGAAAAGGAAGCAGTGCGCACCTCCTTCGTTTTTGTTCTACACGAAGTGCAGGGGGAGAGCGCGAACGCAGTCCCCCCCACCACCAGAAATTATGCGGTCGAGATTCCCACATTTGGGGAATTCGCAGGGGTCAGCACCACCGGAGTGCAATGGCGGAGCCTCGCCCTGGGTGAACCACCTTTTTGATCATGGTATCTCCCCTGCCAGGTAAGTATGAGTTGAACCAGCCGCAGGCAAGGTGCCGGTTCCCAGACACTGCACTCTGACTGACGGTTCCTGCGACCCGTAATCTCAGAGTTCAGTGCCTGTGGCTTGAGCTCACAACAAACAAACATCGGTGTGACGTTCAAGCATGCGCTTGCACACTTCTAGCTGGGTGAGAATTTGGGGATATTTGCTCTCCAACCTGCTGAGCTGCGGCCCTGAGCCCATCTGTGAATACACACCGCCACGTCTCATTAAGTATTACCGGCCTGGAGCACACTCCAAAATGGCCCCGAATGTTTACGGTATATCTGTGTGATTTCCAAGTACGCTGTTGCACATCTACGGCTCTCTCGCTCTTGCTTTTGGTGCTGTTCTGCTTCAGAGCTTCGCCGCGGAGCTATCGGGCGGAGGTGCTGAGGAGGAGCCGTTGTTGTGTCCAAATGAAAAGACTGCACCACGGCAAGTGACAAGTGTGCCAGGAAGTGGCGTCGGTCAGCAAGCGCTCGGGTGTCATCGCTTCTCGGCCTTTTGGCTAAGACTGCGATCGCCTCCTTTTGGTGGTAGAACTTTTGCCTGTTTGTGGCATTGGTTTGTCATCTGTTGGGAGGATATTCTCATTCCTTGAGGACAGCGTTTCAACTTAATATTAGTTGTAAATTGTCTTATAGGAATACATTGGCACAGAGAGAGTCTTACCTGCACTCTGTTGGAAAAACACCTATCCAAGCCATTACAAGAAAAGGTAAGTGGTTTTATCTTATTTATTTTTGTTTTACACTAGTTCCATCTTAAGTATTTATTTATTTATTGTTTTAGGTTTTTAGTCTGTAGTGCTTGGTGCCTCCACCATGTCGGCCAACCATGCCGGCATCCGGAGGCACCATAGCGTACGCTTTACTTTCAAAGAAAAGGATGGAAAGCTCCTGGGCATGTCGAGACTTGATTTCTCCAGGAAGCTAATCCAGAAAGCCTTAAAATTCCAGCCAGACGATCTGAACTGCATTTTGACATTGCCGTCCAACAAAGGATTTGATGTAAGCTTTCGTACTGCCTTAGGATTCAGAGATTTTTGGACACGTTTTGAAAATGAAAAACCCCAGTTTTCTGCTTTTAATGTTGAGAAACTGACTGACAATGCCTCAAAAATGGTTATTGTCAGAATGTTTAATGAGACAATAAATGCAGAAGACATTTGTTTGTGGCTGGGGAGATATTGCACCGTGAAAGGCCAGGCTATCAAAGTGAGGGATGAAGATGGCATTTGGAATTGCGCTTGGAGGGTCCCCATTCAACAATGGCAGGACCCTCAAGGCTACCAAGGCCTGAAACATCTGCCATCTATGATAGTCCTGGGTAACAATCGGGGCTACATTCATTACCAGGGTCAGCCCAAGCTCTGCCGCAAGTGTGGTGAGCAAGGGCACCTGGCTGAGGCATGTCAACAGGTAATCTGTGGAAAATGCAGAGAAATTGGGCACACTTTTGAGCAGTGTCCCAATGGCAGAAAGTGCAATCTCTGTGGTGAATCAAACCATCTCTTCAGAGATTGCCCAAAGTCTTTTGCCAACAAGTTGAAGGCTGTGAAAATAATGGGCCAAAATGGAGGACAAGATCAACAGTTTAGAGAGCTGTTTGAAGATGCTGGGCTGGAAAATTCAAATCTCCCTCCAAATCCAGCTATTGGACAAGAGGGATCAGGTGAGGAGGGAGAGGGGGAGGGGCCTGCAAGTGCCTCTTCAACGGGGAGTCAGGAGGAAGAAGGGGCACTGCAGGCAGAAGGCGGAGCTAGTTCAGATTCGGAAAGTGATCAAGTACAAACGGACAGCGAGGATGCCTCCATCCCCAATGCCCAGCAGAAGAGACACTTGTCAGAATTGTCTCTTGAGACCCCTATAGTCTCAGAGAAGAGGGGAAGAGCTGGGAGCTCCTCAGACAGTTTATCTGTGGAGGAGCCCAGAGTCTTCCCCCCAAATTCCCCAAACGAGGTCTCCTTTTTGACAATAGCTCTGCAATCAACCCCGAAAGACTCGAAATTTGATGCAACCCTGCAGCAGAGGCCGACCCCTAGAGTCCGAAAGGGGAATAGAGCTCAACCCCAGCACTGTTTACCCATAACAGTGAAGGAGGAGCTCCATTCACAGGATCTTAACTAGCATTTTTTTTAAAGACAATTTTAATATAGTCTTTTACCTTTTAAAATGTCATATTTGTCATTTTTAACCATACTCATGACACTCACATTCTCAACCATCAATGTGAGAAGTGTGATGTCGCGAGTTAGAGCCCAGACTGTTTTATCTTTTCTTAACTCCTTTAGGTCAGATGTGTTTTTATTACAGGAATGTGGCCTGCCGTTTTTAAAGCATTACACACAGTGGGAAGACTTGTGGCAAAAAACATCAATATGGAGTGGCTCAAATGAAAACAAGAACGATGGAGTGGCCATTTTAATAAAGAACCCTCAGGTCTTGGTGAAGGGGAACACTGTGGTGAGACACGGCCGGGCAATTTTAACACACTTGACTTTTATGGGAAAAGATTTTAAAGTTTTAAATATTTATGGCTTTAACGACAAAAACGACAGGTATGACCTTTTAGAAGACTTGCAGTTCCACATGCTAGGTAGGGCACCTCTAGTTGTAGGAGGAGATTTTAATTGTATTTTAAACAGAAATGACAGAAAAGGAGCAGGAGAAGATTTTAAACTTGATAAAACATCGGTGTTGTTGCAAAATCTATGCAGGGATTTTAAACTACTGGACTGTTTTAAAACCATGCATCCCAGAGAGGAGGGCTTCACCTGGTTCAGTGGTGATAGCACCAGAGCCTCTCGCATAGATTACATTTTATCACGAGATTGCCCACCCACCGATGCTAGATTAACACCTGTTTTCTTTTCTGATCACGCAATGCTCTCCTGCACACTTTCACTCTCTTCTGGTGTGACAACAGGGAGAGGTCTGTGGAAACTCAACTGCTCCCTTTTAGAAGATAGGGAGTTAGTTAGTCAGTATAGGGAGCAGTATCAAGAGTGGCAGACCCTCCGTGATCTATACAACACACATGCACACTGGTGGGAAATGGTGAAGGGAAGGACCCAGACTTTCTTTAGACAGGCAGGTAAGAAAAAAAAAGATAGGGACGACAGACGCATGTTGGGACTGCAGAAAAGACTACAGAGATATTTTAAATTGAGTAACCAAGGGATGGATTTTAATGAAGAAATAAAAGAAATCAAAGCAGAAATGTCGTTTTTAGCGGAAATTAAAAGCAAGGGTGTCATCTTAAGAAGTAAGGAAAAAGAAATAGAGGAAGGGGAGAAGTGCACCAGATACTTTTTCAAGAAAATTGTAAATAAAGGGGGGGGCTTTTTAACACTGAAAAAAGAAAATGGTGGTACAGCAGATACAACGGAAGAAATAAAAACAGAAATTGAAACATTTTATGGTAAACTTTATGAAAGAAAACATGTAAAAAATGACACATTGGCTGAAGTTTTAAATTTTATTGAGCAAACTATAAACGACAGTGTGCTGTTAACGAAAGATTTTACCACCCTTGAGCTACACCAATCCATGAAGAGTTTTAAAAGAGGGAAGTCACCAGGGCATGACGGGCTTCCCCTGGAATTTTATTTGACGTTTTGGGACATTTTAGCACCGGACTTGCTTGCTGTTTTTAAGGATTTCGAGCAACTTGACCGACTTCCTGACAGCTTTAGAGTAGGGATAGTGACTCTACTCTACAAAGACAAAGACAAGACCGACTTGAGAAATTGGCGACCCATTACACTTTTAAATGTAGATTGTAAGCTTTTTAGCAAGATTTTAGCATCACGTATGTCCTTGTTTTTACCTGGGCTGATTCACCCGGATCAAACCTGTGCCATCCCTGGGAGGAAGATCACCGACAGCCTCATACTGATCCGGGACACCATCTGTTATGCGAGAGACAGAAACATCCGGCTAGTAATCTTAAATTTAGATTTTGAGAAAGCATTTGATCGGGTCTCGCACCAGTACCTCTTCCAGGTGCTGCAAAAAATGGGGTTTCCGGAAAGGTTTTTAGTATGGGTGGGTTTGCTGTATAGGGACATCACCAGCAAATTCATTGTTAACGGGCATATGACAAAAGCAGTAGAAATAAACTGCGGCGTCCGTCAGGGCTGTCCGTTATCTGCCCTCCTTTATGTTGCCTGCATTGAACCACTGGCACAGATTTTGAGAAGGGATACATGGATCAAGGGGGTGGGAATACCAGGGAGTGGGGACTAGAGACGAAAGGTGTTTTATACATGGATGACGTAAATATTTTATGCACTGATCTTTTATCTGTCAACAGGACGCTGGACTTGACTGACTGGTTCGGACAGGCCTCTGGGTCAAAGCTTAATAGAAGCAAGACCCAAGCCCACTTTTACGGACCATGGACAGCGACTGAGACAACAGGACTCCCTCTGACAGTGACCCAGACTGACCACAAGATACTGGGGATCAAATTTGACAGGGAAGGGGGAGGGAAAACAAATTGGCCGGGTGTGGTAGGGAAAGTTAGGCAAAGACTAGGATACTGGGGACTTAGAGGACTGACTTTAGAAGGAAAGGTTTTAATCATCAAAGCAGTGATTTTACCTTTGCTTTTACTCATCAGTTCTGTTTTTATTCCCCCCAGAAGGGTGCTTTTAGACCTCGAACGAGCCATCTTTTATTTCCTGTGGGGCTCCAAGTGGGAGAGACTGAGAAGAGACATCATGAAAAAAACAAAGGAGAAAGGAGGAAAAGGCGTGCCAGACCTGCAGCTCTTCCTTGGAAGCAAATATACTGCACTGCACATTGCAGCCGCCACGACCCCATCCAGAAACCCAAAGACTGCAGCAATGACACGGTTCTGGATGGGGTCTTACCTCAGAAAACTCAAGCTCTTAACCACTGATCTTAAAGTACCTGTGTCTTTTAGCCTACCAGCACCCTATTCTTTTATCCAGAATTTTTTAAGACATTTTAAGCTTGAACAGGAGGAGTTGCAAATTTTAACTAATCACCGTTCTTTGATTTCTGTTGTGCAGGAGCGGGAGCCAGTGAGTCCAGTGCGCGGACTTGCATTTGGCGAGCCCACAACAGTTTGGCGCAATGTCAACCATTCCGCTCTTCCCAACAGGCTCCGGGACCTGTCGTGGATGGTGGCTCATGAGATTCTCCCAGTCAGGGCCGTGATGCACTCCCGGGGCATGGCAGCACACGCAACCTGCCCCCAAAAAGACTGTAATGCACCTGAAACGGTGAGACACTTGCTCTGGGAGTGCAGCGCTGCCGTCGACCAGTGGGCAACAGCCGGCTCCTTGCAATTCCCGTGCTTGCCAGCAAGGGAGGTCCTCACAGCACAGCTGGTGCTGTATGGGGTGAGCCAAGGACAAGACCTGTCAGCAGCTGGATTTGCTGACCAGTGGCTCACCCTAGCCGCCATCAAAGACGCCATATGGACCTCCAGGAACTTGCTGGCAAGAAAGCACATGCAGATCCCCCCCGCGGCTGTGATCCGAATGGCCGCAGCGACGGTCCAAACGGCCGGAGCTGCAGGCGGCGGGCCTAGGACACAGCCGCAAAGAAGAATCGCCTCTGTGCCCATTCGGACGAAGGAGCCGGAGCCACACAGGGAAAGGTCAAAGCAGCAGCGGCCTGACTCTCCGGGAGAGGCAGGTGGGAAGGAGCAGCAGGGTGGGGATCTCCTCTGACCACCAGCACAGGATCCCGAGAGACCAAACCTGTTTGGAAGAGCGGAATGAGTTGCCCTCGGTAGGGACTCACCCTGCTCCTGCATAACAGACCTTTTTAATATTGCACTCCCTTTTAAAGACTGCTACAATAGACACACATACATACATACATACATACACAGAATAGCCTTTAATGTATACATTTTATTAAATGACAACTTTTATCTGTAATGCCTTTTAAATTTCTTTTTGCTTTGGAATTTTAGAAGTGTTTTACAGATAACCATATTTATTTATTGATTGTCATTTTAAAAGTTATATTGTGTGTGTTTTAATTTGAATGTATTTATGAAAGTGCTGTGTGTGCGTGTCAATAAATTTTTCAAAAGAAAAAAATCTGTTCTTATCAGTTTAATATCTGATACGTCCCCTATCAGGGGACAACATATTAAATGGATTTTTGCTATGAGGAGATGAAAAAGGGGCTTGCCCCGTTCACTCCACGCATCGACCTGGTATTGCAGTGCCGCTGGGAACGGTGCATGCTCCTTTGGGCTTGTGCAAAGTCAAGTTTGGACGGGAAGCGCGGCGTCTCCCGCTCGGTCGGCGCCGTGGCGGAAAAACAGAGGCGATTGTTTTTTGGGTGGCTGTGAGGTCGGCAGGCGCGGTTTCAACGAGGCGCTGCCGACTCCAAAGCGGGGTCTCTTGTGGAACGTCGTTGGTTCAAATCAGCGTACAAGCCTTGACGACTGGCAGGAAAGTACAACGCTCGCTCCAGCGGAAGATGAAGCCTTGGAAAAAGTGCGAGGAAGATAACGGCTCCTGAAACATCTTTGCCTTTTGAATGGCTGACATAAAACGGAGCAGATGGAATATTGGCGCTGTGAACATGTGAGCAAGAATTGGGAGTGGGTGTGGCCTCTGCCCGGAAATGCAGCACGCCGAGTGAGGCTGACCGCGAGGGCACGGGCTGGGAAGAATAGGGCCTTTGACTGCTCTTGGAGAAAGGTCTGTGCTTGCTCTGGTTTCTCTTCATTGCGCACAAGTCTTTCGCCTTTTACTAAAGACTTCCGTGGAGAGGAGCACAAATGAGTTCAATCTATTTTTGGAAAGCTCAGCCGTTTGGTTGAGCCTTATACGTGTGTGGAAGACAAATAGAAAGTTGATCTTAGCTCGCTGGTAGCGTGGTTGGAAGCTGGTCCATCTTGCCTGCGTGTAAACGCACAAGTAAACATGCCTCGCAGCTTTCTGTTACTTAGCTCCCGCTGGGTGCGTAGGCCACATCCTCCAAAATGGGAACGCTCAACACATAGCTCAACAGACACTGCTGCACAGCAGCTCTGCCACGTTTTGGGACTCACAGAAAAAAAAAAAAAAAAAAACCCATCAAAGCCCTCCAGCCCCAGTCACGCTTTTGGGGAAAGCAGAAAAGGAAGCAGTGCGCACCTCCTTCGTTTTTGTTCTACACGAAGTGCAGGGGGAGAGCGCGAACGCAGTCCCCCCACTACCAGAAATTATGCAGTCGAGATTCCCACATTTGGGGAATTCGCAGGGGTCAGCACCACTGGAGTGCAATGGCGGAGCCTCGCCCTGGGTGAACCACCTTCTTGATCATGGTATCTCCCTTGCCAGGTAAGTATGAGTTGAACCAGCCGCAGGCAAGGTGCCGGTTCCCAGACACTGCACTCTGACTGACGGTTCCTGCGACCCGTAATCTCAGAGTTCAGTGCCTGTGGCTTGAGCTCACAACAAACAAACATCGGTGTGACGTTCAAGCATGCGCTTGCACACTTCTAGCTGGGTGAGAATTTGGGGATATTTGCTCTCCAACCTGCTGAGCTGCGGCCCTGAGCCCATCTGTGAATACACACCGCCACGTCTCATTAAGTATTACCGGCCTGGAGCACACTCCAAAATGGCCCCGAATGTTTACGGTATATCTGTGTGATTTCCAAATGCACGCTGTTGCACATCTACGGCTCTCTCGCTCTTGCTTTTGGTGCTGTTCTGCTTCAGAGCTTCGCCGCCGGAGCTATCGGGCGGAGGTGCTGAGGAGGAGCCGTTGTTGTGTCCAAATGAAAAGACTGCACCACGGCAAGTGACAAGTGTGCCAGGAAGTGGCGTCGGTCAGCAAGCGCTCGGGTGTCATCGCTTCTCGGCCTTTTGGCTAAGATCAAGTGTAGTATCTGTTCTTATCAGTTTAATATCTGATACGTCCCCTATCAGGGGACAACATATTAAATGGATTTTTGCTATGAGGAGATGAAAAAGGGGCTTGCCCCGTTCACTCCACGCATCGACCTGGTATTGCAGTGCCGCTGGGAACGGTGCATGCTCCTTTGGGCTTGTGCAAAGTCAAGTTCGGACGGGAAGATCGGCGTCTCCCGCTCGGTCGGCGCCGTGGCGGAAAAACAGAGGCGATTGTTTTTTGGGTGGCTGTGAGGTCGGCAGGCGCGGTTTCAACGAGGCGCTGCCGACTCCAAAGCGGGGTCTCTTGTGGAACGTCGTTGGTTCAAATCAGCGTACAAGCCTTGACGACTGGCAGGAAAGTGCAACGCTCGCTCCAGCGGAAGATGAAGCCTTGGAAAAAGTGCGAGGAAGATAACGGCTCCTGAAACATCTTTGCCTTTTGAATGGCTGACATAAAACGGAGCAGATGGAATATTGGCGCTGTGAACATGTGAGCAAGAATTGGGAGTGGGTGTGGCCTCTGCCCGGAAATGCAGCACGCCGAGTGAGGCTGACCGCGAGGGCACGGGCTGGGAAGAATAGGGCCTTTGACTGCTCTTGGAGAAAGGTCTGTGCTTGCTCTGGTTTCTCTTCATTGCGCACAAGTCTTTCGCCTTTTACTAAAGACTTCCGTGGAGAGGAGCACAAATGAGTTCAATCTATTTTTGGAAAGCTCAGCCGTTTGGTTGAGCCTTATACGTGTGTGGAAGACAAATAGAAAGTTGATCTTAGCTCGCTGGTAGCGTGGTTGGAAGCTGGTCCATCTTGCCTGCGTGTAAACGCACAAGTAAACATGCCTCGCAGCTTTCTGTTACTTAGCTCCCGCTGGGTGCGTAGGCCACATCCTCCGAAATGGGAACGCTCAACACATAGCTCAACAGACACTGCTGCACAGCAGCTCTGCCACGTTTTGGGACTCACAGAAAAAAAAAAAAAAAACACAAAAAAAACCCATCAAAGCCCTCCAGCCCCAGTCACGCTTTTGGGGAAAGCAGAAAAGGAAGCAGTGCGCACCTCCTTCGTTTTTGTTCTACACGAAGTGCAGGGGGAGAGCGCGAACGCAGTCCCCCCACTACCAGAAATTATGCGGTCGAGATTCCCACATTTGGGGAATTCGCAGGGGTCAGCACCACCGGAGTGCAATGGCGGAGCCTCGCCCTGGGTGAACCACCTTCTTGATCATGGTATCTCCCCTGCCAGGTAAGTATGAGTTGAACCAGCCGCAGGCAAGGTGCCGGTTCCCAGACACTGCACTCTGACTGACGGTTCCTGCGACCCGTAATCTCAGAGTTCAGTGCCTGTGGCTTGAGCTCACAACAAACAAACATCGGTGTGACGTTCAAGCATGCGCTTGCACACTTCTAGCTGGGTGAGAATTTGGGGATATTTGCTCTCCAACCTGCTGAGCTGCGGCCCTGAGCCCATCTGTGAATACACACCGCCACGTCTCATTAAGTATTACCGGCCTGGAGCACACTCCAAAATGGCCCCGAATGTTTACGGTATATCTGTGTGATTTCCAAGTGCGCTGTTGCACATCTACGGCTCTCTCGCTCTTGCTTTTGGTGCTGTTCTGATTCAGAGCTTCGCCGGAGCTATCGGGCGGAGGTGCTGAGGAGGAGCCGTTGTTGTGTCCAAATGAAAAGACTGCACCACGGCAAGTGACAAGTGTGCCAGGAAGTGGCGTCGGTCAGCAAGCGCTCGGGTGTCATCGCTTCTCGGCCTTTTGGCTAAGATCAAGTGTAGTATCTGTTCTTATCAGTTTAATATCTGATACGTCCCTATCAGGGGACAACATATTAAATGGATTTTTGCTATGAGGAGATGAAAAAGGGGCTCGCCCCGTTCACTCCACGCATCGACCTGGTATTGCAGTGCCGCTGGGAACGGTGCATGCTCCTTTGGGCTTGTGCAAAGTCAAGTTCGGACGGGAAGCCTTGGCGTCTCCGCTCGGTCGGCGCCGTGGCCCGGAAAAAACAGAGGCGATTGTTTTTGGGTGGCTGTGAGGTCGGCAGGCGCGGTTTCAACGAGGCGCTGCCGACTCCAAAGCGGGTCTCTTGTGGAACGTCGTTGGTTCAAATCAGCGTACAAGCCTTGACGACTGGCAGGAAAGTGCAACGCTCGCTCCAGCGGAAGATGAAGCCTTGGAAAAAGTGCGAGGAAGATAACGGCTCCTGAAACATCTTTGCCTTTTGAATGGCTGACATAAAACGGAGCAGATGGAATATTGGCGCTGTGAACATGTGAGCAAGAATTGGGAGTGGGTGTGGCCTCTGCCCGGAAATGCAGCACGCCGAGTGAGGCTGACCGCGAGGGCACGGGCTGGGAAGAATAGGGCCTTTGACTGCTCTTGGAGAAAGGTCTGTGCTTGCTCTGGTTTCTCTTCATTGCGCACAAGTCTTTCGCCTTTTACTAAAGACTTCCGTGGAGAGGAGCACAAATGAGTTCAATCTATTTTTGGAAAGCTCAGCCGTTTGGTTGAGCCTTATACGTGTGTGGAAGACAAATAGAAAGTTGATCTTAGCTCGCTGGTAGCGTGGTTGGAAGCTGGTCCATCTTGCCTGCGTGTAAACGCACAAGTAAACATGCCTCGCAGCTTTCTGTTACTTAGCTCCCGCTGGGTGCGTAGGCCACATCCTCCAAAATGGGAACGCTCAACACATAGCTCAACAGACACTGCTGCACAGCAGCTCTGCCACGTTTTGGGACTCACAGAAAAAAAAAAAAAAAAAAAACCCATCAAAGCCCTCCAGCCCCAGTCACGCTTTTGGGGAAAGCAGAAAAGGAAGCAGTGCGCACCTCCTTCGTTTTTGTTCTACACGAAGTGCAGGGGGAGAGCGCGAACGCAGTCCCCCCCCACTACCAGAAATTATGCGGTCGAGATTCCCACATTTGGGGAATTCGCAGGGGTCAGCACCACCGGAGTGCAATGGCGGAGCCTCGCCCTGGGTGAACCACCTTCTTGATCATGGTATCTCCCCTGCCAGGTAAGTATGAGTTGAACCAGCCGCAGGCAAGGTGCCGGTTCCCAGACACTGCACTCTGACTGACGGTTCCTGCGACCCGTAATCTCAGAGTTCAGTGCCTGTGGCTTGAGCTCACAACAAACAAACATCGGTGTGACGTTCAAGCATGCGCTTGCACACTTCTAGCTGGGTGAGAATTTGGGGATATTTGCTCTCCAACCTGCTGAGCTGCGGCCCTGAGCCCATCTGTGAATACACACCGCCACGTCTCATTAAGTATTACCGGCCTGGAGCACACTCCAAAATGGCCCCGAATGTTTACGGTATATCTGTGTGATTTCCAAATGCACGCTGTTGCACATCTACGGCTCTCTCGCTCTTGCTTTTGGTGCTGTTCTGCTTCAGAGCTTCGCCGCGGAGCTATCGGGCGGAGGTGCTGAGGAGGAGCCGTTGTTGTGTCCAAATGAAAAGACTGCACCACGGCAAGTGACAAGTGTGCCAGGAAGTGGCGTCGGTCAGCAAGCTCGGGTGTCATCGCTTCTCGGCCTTTTGGCTAAGATCAAGTGTAGTATCTGTTCTTATCAGTTTAATATCTGATACGTCCCCTATCAGGGGACAACATATTAAATGGATTTTTGCTATGAGGAGATGAAAAAGGGGCTTGCCCCGTTCACTCCACGCATCGACCTGGTATTGCAGTGCCGCTGGGAACGGTGCATGCTCCTTTGGGCTTGTGCAAAGTCAAGTTCGGACGGAAGCGCGGCGTCTCCCGCTCGGTCGGGCGCCGTGGCGGAAAAACAGAGGCGATTGTTTTTGGGTGGCTGTGAGGTCGGCAGGCGCGGTTTCAACGAGGCGCTGCCGACTCCAAAGCGGGTCTCTTGTGGAACGTCGTTGGTTCAAATCAGCGTACAAGCCTTGACGACTGGCAGGAAAGTGCAACGCTCGCTCCAGCGGAAGATGAAGCCTTGGAAAAAGTGCGAGGAAGATAACGGCTCCTGAAACATCTTTGCCTTTTGAATGGCTGACATAAAACGGAGCAGATGGAATATTGGCGCTGTGAACATGTGAGCAAGAATTGGGAGTGGGTGTGGCCTCTGCCCAGAAATGCAGCACGCCGAGTGAGGCTGACCGCGAGGGCACGGGCTGGGAAGAATAGGGCCTTTGACTGCTCTTGGAGAAAGGTCTGTGCTTGCTCTGGTTTCTCTTCATTGCGCACAAGTCTTTCGCCTTTTACTAAAGACTTCCGTGGAGAGGAGCACAAATGAGTTCAATCTATTTTTGGAAAGCTCAGCCGTTTGGTTGAGCCTTATACGTGTGTGGAAGACAAATAGAAAGTTGATCTTAGCTCGCTGGTAGCGTGGTTGGAAGCTGGTCCATCTTGCCTGCGTGTAAACGCACAAGTAAACATGCCTCGCAGCTTTCTGTTACTTAGCTCCCGCTGGGTGCGTAGGCCACATCCTCCAAAATGGGAACGCTCAACACATAGCTCAACAGACACTGCTGCACAGCAGCTCTGCCACGTTTTGGGACTCACAGAAAAAAAAAAAAAAAAAAACCCATCAAAGCCCTCCAGCCCCAGTCACGCTTTTGGGGAAAGCAGAAAAGGAAGCAGTGCGCACCTCCTTCGTTTTTGTTCTACACGAAGTGCAGGGGAGAGCGCGAACGCAGTCCCCCACTACCAGAAATTATGCAGTCGAGATTCCCACATTTGGGGAATTCGCAGGGGTCAGCACCACCGGAGTGCAATGGCGGAGCCTCGCCCTGGGTGAACCACCTTCTTGATCATGGTATCTCCCCTGCCAGGTAAGTATGAGTTGAACCAGCCGCAGGCAAGGTGCCGGTTCCCAGACACTGCACTCTGACTGACGGTTCCTGCGACCCGTAATCTCAGAGTTCAGTGCCTGTGGCTTGAGCTCACAACAAACAAACATCGGTGTGACGTTCAAGCATGCGCTTGCACACTTCTAGCTGGGTGAGAATTTGGGGATATTTGCTCTCCAACCTGCTGAGCTGCGGCCCTGAGCCCATCTGTGAATACACACCGCCACGTCTCATTAAGTATTACCGGCCTGGAGCACACTCCAAAATGGCCCCGAATGTTTACGGTATATCTGTGTGATTTCCAAATGCACGCTGTTGCACATCTACGGCTCTCTCGCTCTTGCTTTTGGTGCTGTTCTGCTTCAGAGCTTCGCCGCGGAGCTATCGGGCGGAGGTGCTGAGGAGGAGCCGTTGTTGTGTCCAAATGAAAAGACTGCACCACGGCAAGTGACAAGTGTGCCAGGAAGTGGCGTCGGTCAGCAAGCGCTCGGGTGTCATCGCTTCTCGGCCTTTTGGCTAAGATCAAGTGTAGTATCTGTTCTTATCAGTTTAATATCTGATACGTCCCCTATCAGGGGACAACATATTAAATGGATTTTTGCTATGAGGAGATGAAAAAGGGGCTTGCCCCGTTCACTCCACGCATCGACCTGGTATTGCAGTGCCGCTGGGAACGGTGCATGCTCCTTTGGGCTTGTGCAAAGTCAAGTTCGGACGGGAAGCGCGGCGTCTCCCGCTCGGTCGGCGCCGTGGCGGAAAAACAGAGGCGACTGTTTTTGGGTGGCTGTGAGGTCGGCAGGCGCGGTTTCAACGAGGCGCTGCCGACTCCAAAGCGGGGTCTCTTGTGGAACGTCGTTGGTTCAAATCAGCTTACAAGCCTTGACGACTGGCAGGAAAGTGCAACGCTCGCTCCAGCGGAAGATGAAGCCTTGGAAAAAGTGCGAGGAAGATAACGGCTCCTGAAACATCTTTGCCTTTTGAATGGCTGACATAAAACGGAGCAGATGGAATATTGGCGCTGTGAACATGTGAGCAAGAATTGGGAGTGGGTGTGGCCTCTGCCCGGAAATGCAGCACGCCGAGTGAGGCTGACCGCGAGGGCACGGGCTGGGAAGAATAGGGCCTTTGACTGCTCTTGGAGAAAGGTCTGTGCTTGCTCTGGTTTCTCTTCATTGCGCACAAGTCTTTCGCCTTTTACTAAAGACTTCCGTGGAGAGGAGCACAAATGAGTTCAATCTATTTTTGGAAAGCTCAGCCGTTTGGTTGAGCCTTATACGTGTGTGGAAGACAAATAGAAAGTTGATCTTAGCTCGCTGGTAGCGTGGTTGGAAGCTGGTCCATCTTGCCTGCGTGTAAACGCACAAGTAAACATGCCTCGCAGCTTTCTGTTACTTAGCTCCCGCTGGGTGCGTAGGCCACATCCTCCGAAATGGGAACGCTCAACACATAGCTCAACAGACACTGCTGCACAGCAGCTCTGCCACGTTTTGGGACTCACAGAAAAAAAAAAAAAAAAACACAAAAAAAACCCATCAAAGCCCTCCAGCCCCAGTCACGCTTTTGGGGAAAGCAGAAAAGGAAGCAGTGCGCACCTCCTTCGTTTTTGTTCTACACGAAGTGCAGGGGGAGAGCGCGAACGCAGTCCCCCCACTACCAGAAATTATGCGGTCGAGATTCCCACATTTGGGGAATTCGCAGGGGTCAGCACCACCGGAGTGCAATGGCGGAGCCTCGCCCTGGGTGAACCACCTTCTTGATCATGGTATCTCCCCTGCCAGGTAAGTATGAGTTGAACCAGCCGCAGGCAAGGTGCCGGTTCCCAGACACTGCACTCTGACTGACGGTTCCTGCGACCCGTAATCTCAGAGTTCAGTGCCTGTGGCTTGAGCTCACAACAAACAAACATCGGTGTGACGTTCAAGCATGCGCTTGCACACTTCTAGCTGGGTGAGAATTTGGGGATATTTGCTCTCCAACCTGCTGAGCTGCGGCCCTGAGCCCATCTGTGAATACACACCGCCACGTCTCATTAAGTATTACCGGCCTGGAGCACACTCCAAAATGGCCCCGAATGTTTACGGTATATCTGTGTGATTTGGCACGCTGTTGCACATCTACGGCTCTCTCGCTCTTGCTTTTGGTGCTGTTCTGCTTCAGAGCTTCGCCGCGGAGCTATCGGGCGGAGGTGCTGAGGAGGAGCCGTTGTTGTGTCCAAATGAAAAGACTGCACCACGGCAAGTGACAAGTGTGCCAGGAAGTGGCGTCGGTCAGCAAGCGCTCGGGTGTCATCGCTTCTCGGCCTTTTGGCTAAGATCAAGTGTAGTATCTGTTCTTATCAGTTTAATATCTGATACGTCCCCTATCAGGGGACAACATATTAAATGGATTTTTGCTATGAGGAGATGAAAAAGGGGCTTGCCCCGTTCACTCCACGCATCGACCTGGTATTGCAGTGCCGCTGGGAACGGTGCATGCTCCTTTGGGCTTGTGCAAAGTCAAGTTCGGACGGGAAGCGCGGCGTCTCCCGCTCGGTCGGCGCCGTGGCGGAAAAACAGAGGCGATTGTTTTTGGGTGGCTGTGAGGTCGGCAGGCGCGGTTTCAACGAGGCGCTGCCGACTCCAAAGCGGGGTCTCTTGTGGAACGTCGTTGGTTCAAATTAGCGTACAAGCCTTGACGACTGGCAGGAAAGTGCAACGCTCGCTCCAGCGGAAGATGAAGCCTTGGAAAAAGTGCGAGGAAGATAACGGCTCCTGAAACATCTTTGCCTTTTGAATGGCTGACATAAAACGGAGCAGATGGAATATTGGCGCTGTGAACATGTGAGCAAGAATTGGGAGTGGGTGTGGCCTCTGCCCGGAAATGCAGCACGCCGAGTGAGGCTGACCGCGAGGGCACGGGCTGGGAAGAATAGGGCCTTTGACTGCTCTTGGAGAAAGGTCTGTGCTTGCTCTGGTTTCTCTTCATTGCGCACAAGTCTTTCGCCTTTTACTAAAGACTTCCGTGGAGAGGAGCACAAATGAGTTCAATCTATTTTTGGAAAGCTCAGCCGTTTGGTTGAGCCTTATACGTGTGTGGAAGACAAATAGAAAGTTGATCTTAGCTCGCTGGTAGCGTGGTTGGAAGCTGGTCCATCTTGCCTGCGTGTAAACGCACAAGTAAACATGCCTCGCAGCTTTCTGTTACTTAGCTCCCGCTGGGTGCGTAGGCCACATCCTCCGAAATGGGAACGCTCAACACATAGCTCAACAGACACTGCTGCACAGCAGCTCTGCCACGTTTTGGGACTCACAGAAAAAAAAAAAAAAAAAAAAAACCCATCAAAGCCCTCCAGCCCCAGTCACGCTTTTGGGGAAAGCAGAAAAGGAAGCAGTGCGCACCTCCTTCGTTTTTGTTCTACACGAAGTGCAGGGGGAGAGCGCGAACGCAGTCCCCCCACTACCAGAAATTATGCGGTCGAGATTCCCACATTTGGGGAATTCGCAGGGGTCAGCACCACCGGAGTGCAATGGCGGAGCCTCGCCCTGGGTGAACCACCTTCTTGATCATGGTATCTCCCCTGCCAGGTAAGTATGAGTTGAACCAGCCGCAGGCAAGGTGCCGGTTCCCAGACACTGCACTCTGACTGACGGTTCCTGCGACCCGTAATCTCAGAGTTCAGTGCCTGTGGCTTGAGCTCACAACAAACAAACATCGGTGTGACGTTCAAGCATGCGCTTGCACACTTCTAGCTGGGTGAGAATTTGGGGATATTTGCTCTCCAACCTGCTGAGCTGCGGCCCTGAGCCCATCTGTGAATACACACCGCCACGTCTCATTAAGTATTACCGGCCTGGAGCACACTCCAAAATGGCCCCGAATGTTTACGGTATATCTGTGTGATTTCCAAGTACGCTGTTGCACATCTACGGCTCTCTCGCTCTTGCTTTTGGTGCTGTTCTGCTTCAGAGCTTCGCCGCGGAGCTATCGGGCGGAGGTGCTGAGGAGGAGCCGTTGTTGTGTCCAAATGAAAAGACTGCACCACGGCAAGTGACAAGTGTGCCAGGAAGTGGCGTCGGTCAGCAAGCGCTCGGGTGTCATCGCTTCTCGGCCTTTTGGCTAAGATCAAGTGTAGTATCTGTTCTTATCAGTTTAATATCTGATACGTCCCCTATCAGGGGACAACATATTAAATGGATTTTTGCTATGAGGAGATGAAAAAGGGGCTTGCCCCGTTCACTCCACGCATCGACCTGGTATTGCAGTGCCGCTGGGAACGGTGCATGCTCCTTTGGGCTTGTGCAAAGTCAAGTTCGGACGGGAAGCGCGGCGTCTCCCGCTCGGTCGGCGCCGTGGCGGAAAAACAGAGGCGATTGTTTTTTGGGTGGCTGTGAGGTCGGCAGGCGCGGTTTCAACGAGGCGCTGCCGACTCCAAAGCGGGGTCTCTTGTGGAACGTCGTTGGTTCAAATCAGCGTACAAGCCTTGACGACTGGCAGGAAAGTGCAACGCTCGCTCCAGCGGAAGATGAAGCCTTGGAAAAAGTGCGAGGAAGATAACGGCTCCTGAAACATCTTTGCCTTTTGAATGGCTGACATAAAACGGAGCAGATGGAATATTGGCGCTGTGAACATGTGAGCAAGAATTGGGAGTGGGTGTGGCCTCTGCCCGGAAATGCAGCACGCCGAGTGAGGCTGACCGCGAGGGCACGGGCTGGGAAGAATAGGGCCTTTGACTGCTCTTGGAGAAAGGTCTGTGCTTGCTCTGGTTTCTCTTCATTGCGCACAAGTCTTTCGCCTTTTACTAAAGACTTCCGTGGAGAGGAGCACAAATGAGTTCAATCTATTTTTGGAAAGCTCAGCCGTTTGGTTGAGCCTTATACGTGTGTGGAAGACAAATAGAAAGTTGATCTTAGCTCGCTGGTAGCGTGGTTGGAAGCTGGTCCATCTTGCCTGCGTGTAAACGCACAAGTAAACATGCCTCGCAGCTTTCTGTTACTTAGCTCCCGCTGGTGCGCGAGGCCACATCCTCCAAAATGGGAACGCTCAACACATAGCTCAACAGACACTGCTGCACAGCAGCTCTGCCACGTTTTGGGACTCACAGAAAAAAAAAAAAAAAAAAAACCCATCAAAGCCCTCCAGCCCCAGTCACGCTTTTGGGGAAAGCAGAAAAGGAAGCAGTGCGCACCTCCTTCGTTTTTGTTCTAAAAGAAGAGCAGGGGTAAAGATCGAACGCAGTCCCCCCACTACCAGAAATTATGCGGTCGAGATTCCCACATTTGGGGAATTCGCAGGGGTCAGCACCACCGGAGTGCAATGGCGGAGCCTCGCCCTGGGTGAACCACCTTCTTGATCATGGTATCTCCCCTGCCAGGTAAGTATGAGTTGAACCAGCCGCAGGCAAGGTGCCGGTTCCCAGACACTGCACTCTGACTGACGGTTCCTGCGACCCGTAATCTCAGAGTTCAGTGCCTGTGGCTTGAGCTCACAACAAACAAACATCGGTGTGACGTTCAAGCATGCGCTTGCACACTTCTAGCTGGGTGAGAATTTGGGGATATTTGCTCTCCAACCTGCTGAGCTGCGGCCCTGAGCCCATCTGTGAATACACACCGCCACGTCTCATTAAGTATTACCGGCCTGGAGCACACTCCAAAATGGCCCCGAATGTTTACGGTATATCTGTGTGATTTCCAAATGCGCTGTTGCACATCTACGGCTCTCTCGCTCTTGCTTTTGGTGCTGTTCTGCTTCAGAGCTTCGCCAGCTATCGGGCGGAGGTGCTGAGGAGGAGCCGTTGTTGTGTCCAAATGAAAAGACTGCACCACGGCAAGTGACAAGTGTGCCAGGAAGTGGCGTCGGTCAGCAAGCGCTCGGGTGTCATCGCTTCTCGGCCTTTTGGCTAAGATCAAGTGTAGTATCTGTTCTTATCAGTTTAATATCTGATACGTCCCCTATCAGGGGACAACATATTAAATGGATTTTTGCTATGAGGAGATGAAAAAGGGGCTCGCCCCGTTCACTCCACGCATCGACCTGGTATTGCAGTGCCGCTGGGAACGGTGCATGCTCCTTTGGGCTTGTGCAAAGTCAAGTTCGGACGGGAAGCGCGGCGTCTCCCGCTCGGTCGGCGCCGTGGCGGAAAAACAGAGGCGATTGTTTTTTGGGTGGCTGTGAGGTCGGCAGGCGCGGTTTCAACGAGGCGCTGCCGACTCCAAAGCGGGGTCTCTTGTGGAACGTCGTTGGTTCAAATCAGCGTACAAGCCTTGACGACTGGCAGGAAAGTGCAACGCTCGCTCCAGCGGAAGATGAAGCCTTGGAAAAAGTGCGAGGAAGATAACGGCTCCTGAAACATCTTTGCCTTTTGAATGGCTGACATAAAACGGAGCAGATGGAATATTGGCGCTGTGAACATGTGAGCAAGAATTGGGAGTGGGTGTGGCCTCTGCCCGGAAATGCAGCACGCCGAGTGAGGCTGACCGCGAGGGCACGGGCTGGGAAGAATAGGGCCTTTGACTGCTCTTGGAGAAAGGTCTGTGCTTGCTCTGGTTTCTCTTCATTGCGCACAAGTCTTTCGCCTTTTACTAAAGACTTCCGTGGAGAGGAGCACAAATGAGTTCAATCTATTTTTGGAAAGCTCAGCCGTTTGGTTGAGCCTTATACGTGTGTGGAAGACAAATAGAAAGTTGATCTTAGCTCGCTGGTAGCGTGGTTGGAAGCTGGTCCATCTTGCCTGCGTGTAAACGCACAAGTAAACATGCCTCGCAGCTTTCTGTTACTTAGCTCCGCTGGGTGCGTAGGCCACATCCTCCAAAATGGGAACGCTCAACACATAGCTCAACAGACACTGCTGCACAGCAGCTCTGCCACGTTTTGGGACTCACAGAAAAAAAAAAAAAAAAAAAACCCATCAAAGCCCTCCAGCCCCAGTCACGCTTTTGGGGAAAGCAGAAAAGGAAGCAGTGCGCACCTCCTTCGTTTTTGTTCTACACGAAGTGCAGGGGGAGAGCGCGAACGCAGTCCCCCCACTACCAGAAATTATGCGGTCGAGATTCCCACATTTGGGGAATTCGCAGGGGTCAGCACCACCGGAGTGCAATGGCGGAGCCTCGCCCTGGGTGAACCACCTTCTTGATCATGGTATCTCCCCTGCCAGGTAAGTATGAGTTGAACCAGCCGCAGGCAAGGTGCCGGTTCCCAGACACTGCACTCTGACTGACGGTTCCTGCGACCCGTAATCTCAGAGTTCAGTGCCTGTGGCTTGAGCTCACAACAAACAAACATCGGTGTGACGTTCAAGCATGCGCTTGCACACTTCTAGCTGGGTGAGAATTTGGGGATATTTGCTCTCCAACCTGCTGAGCTGCGGCCCTGAGCCCATCTGTGAATACACACCGCCACGTCTCATTAAGTATTACCGGCCTGGAGCACACTCCAAAATGGCCCCGAATGTTTACGGTATATCTGTGTGATTTCCAAGTACGCTGTTGCACATCTACGGCTCTCTCGCTCTTGCTTTTGGTGCTGTTCTGCTTCAGAGCTTCGCCGCGGAGCTATCGGGCGGAGGTGCTGAGGAGGAGCCGTTGTTGTGTCCAAATGAAAAGACTGCACCACGGCAAGTGACAAGTGTGCCAGGAAGTGGCGTCGGTCAGCAAGCGCTCGGGTGTCATCGCTTCTCGGCCTTTTGGCTAAGATCAAGTGTAGTATCTGTTCTTATCAGTTTAATATCTGATACGTCCCCTATCAGGGGACAACATATTAAATGGATTTTTGCTATGAGGAGATGAAAAAGGGGCTTGCCCCGTTCACTCCACGCATCGACCTGGTATTGCAGTGCCGCTGGGAACGGTGCATGCTCCTTTGGGCTTGTGCAAAGTCAAGTTCGGACGGGAAGCCTTGGCGTCTCCCGCTCGGTCGGCGCCGTGGCGGAAAAACAGAGGCGATTGTTTTTTGGGTGGCTGTGAGGTCGGCAGGCGCGGTTTCAACGAGGCGCTGCCGACTCCAAAGCGAGGTCTCTTGTGGAACGTCGTTGGTTCAAATCAGCGTACAAGCCTTGACGACTGGCAGGAAAGTGCAACGCTCGCTCCAGCGGAAGATGAAGCCTTGGAAAAAGTGCGAGGAAGATAACGGCTCCTGAAACATCTTTGCCTTTTGAATGGCTGACATAAAACGGAGCAGATGGAATATTGGCGCTGTGAACATGTGAGCAAGAATTGGGAGTGGGTGTGGCCTCTGCCCGAAATGCAGCACGCCGAGTGAGGCTGACCGCGAGGGCACGGGCTGGGAAGAATAGGGCCTTTGACTGCTCTTGGAGAAAGGTCTGTGCTTGCTCTGGTTTCTCTTCATTGCGCACAAGTCTTTCGCCTTTTACTAAAGACTTCCGTGGAGAGGAGCACAAATGAGTTCAATCTATTTTTGGAAAGCTCAGCCGTTTGGTTGAGCCTTATACGTGTGTGGAAGACAAATAGAAAGTTGATCTTAGCTCGCTGGTAGCGTGGTTGGAAGCTGGTCCATCTTGCCTGCGTGTAAACGCACAAGTAAACATGCCTCGCAGCTTTCTGTTACTTAGCTCCGCTGGGTGCGTAGGCCACATCCTCCAAAATGGGAACGCTCAACACATAGCTCAACAGACACTGCTGCACAGCAGCTCTGCCACGTTTTGGGACTCACAGAAAAAAAAAAAAAAACACAAAAAAAACCCATCAAAGCCCTCCAGCCCCAGTCACGCTTTTGGGGAAAGCAGAAAAGGAAGCAGTGCGCACCTCCTTCGTTTTTGTTCTACACGAAGTGCAGGGGGAGAGCGCGAACGCAGTCCCCCCACTACCAGAAATTATGCGGTCGAGATTCCCACATTTGGGGAATTCGCAGGGGTCAGCACCACCGGAGTGCAATGGCGGAGCCTCGCCCTGGGTGAACCACCTTCTTGATCATGGTATCTCCCCTGCCAGGTAAGTATGAGTTGAACCAGCCGCAGGCAAGGTGCCGGTTCCCAGACACTGCACTCTGACTGACGGTTCCTGCGACCCGTAATCTCAGAGTTCAGTGCCTGTGGCTTGAGCTCACAACAAACAAACATCGGTGTGACGTTCAAGCATGCGCTTGCACACTTCTAGCTGGGTGAGAATTTGGGGATATTTGCTCTCCAACCTGCTGAGCTGCGGCCCTGAGCCCATCTGTGAATACACACCGCCACGTCTCATTAAGTATTACCGGCCTGGAGCACACTCCAAAATGGCCCCGAATGTTTACGGTATATCTGTGTGATTTCCAAGTACGCTGTTGCACATCTACGGCTCTCTCGCTCTTGCTTTTGGTGCTGTTCTGCTTCAGAGCTATCGGGCGGAGGTGCTGAGGAGGAGCCGTTGTTGTGTCCAAATGAAAAGACTGCACCACGGCAAGTGACAAGTGTGCCAGGAAGTGGCGTCGGTCAGCAAGCGCTCGGGTGTCATCGCTTCTCGGCCTTTTGGCTAAGATCAAGTGTAGTATCTGTTCTTATCAGTTTAATATCTGATACGTCCCCTATCAGGGGACAACATATTAAATGGATTTTTGCTATGAGGAGATGAAAAAGGGGCTTGCCCCGTTCACTCCACGCATCGACCTGGTATTGCAGTGCCGCTGGGAACGGTGCATGCTCCTTTGGGCTTGTGCAAAGTCAAGTTCGGACGGGAAGCGCGGCGTCTCCCGCTCGGTCGGCGCCGTGGCGGAAAAACAGAGGCGATTGTTTTTTGGGTGGCTGTGAGGTCGGCAGGCGCGGTTTCAACGAGGCGCTGCCGACTCCAAAGCGAGGTCTCTTGTGGAACGTCGTTGGTTCAAATTAGCGTACAAGCCTTGACGACTGGCAGGAAAGTGCAACGCTCGCTCCAGCGGAAGATGAAGCCTTGGAAAAAGTGCGAGGAAGATAACGGCTCCTGAAACATCTTTGCCTTTTGAATGGCTGACATAAAACGGAGCAGATGGAATATTGGCGCTGTGAACATGTGAGCAAGAATTGGGAGTGGGTGTGGCCTCTGCCCGGAAATGCAGCACGCCGAGTGAGGCTGACCGCGAGGGCACGGGCTGGGAAGAATAGGGCCTTTGACTGCTCTTGGAGAAAGGTCTGTGCTTGCTCTGGTTTCTCTTCATTGCGCACAAGTCTTTCGCCTTTTACTAAAGACTTCCGTGGAGAGGAGCACAAATGAGTTCAATCTATTTTTGGAAAGCTCAGCCGTTTGGTTGAGCCTTATACGTGTGTGGAAGACAAATAGAAAGTTGATCTTAGCTCGCTGGTAGCGTGGTTGGAAGCTGGTCCATCTTGCCTGCGTGTAAACGCACAAGTAAACATGCCTCGCAGCTTTCTGTTACTTAGCTCCCGCTGGGTGCGAGGGCCACATCCTCCAAAATGGGAACGCTCAACACATAGC
>JAQQSB010002256.1:0-26977 GCA_029721515.1 Synanceia verrucosa
ATGTTTTGTTAGAAACTTACTAATTCACTAATGTTGGTAAATGATGCAGGTAACAAGTTGTAGGATGATGTATTTCTCTTTCTTTAATTTGTCTCCAAAAGTTATTCAACATGCCTATATTACCCATTATACCTTGAGTTTTAGGCTTGCTTAACAGCTGATGCCCTTTTCAGAAACACGTCTCCAACACTTCAGGGACACCCTTACTGCCATCCAGTTTCCTGAGGCAACAGGCACAACCCTTTCTGCTTGGGCTCAAAGGAAGCGTCTCTCGGATGCAAGGATGAAACCTGCACGGCCTGTGCTTTTTGATGCAAAACTTGCAGCTGAGAGAATAATCAACCAAAAGTGGCACAGGTGTTGTGCAGCAGAAGCTGTCATCAGGTGTCTGGAATGTGTGCCACTGGACATGGAGTTTCTCTGTGCTACCTGTGACATGGAGGCCCACAAAAGGAACATCTTCCATGACAGAAAGGCTCTCTTCCATGGTTTTCTGGAACCCATTCCCCCTACAACAGCTGTGGTGATGGATGATAATGGCCAGCCACAGTTTCATGAACAAAGTATGTTAAGATTATTATTATATTACAATATCCTACTGTAGTGTCATTCATTTGTGTGTACACATCACATTGTAACTTTATTCTCAAACCTTAAGAAGGATGAGGTGGAAGTGTTCATAGCTGATAGCTGATTGGTAAAAGTATGACTGGTTTTGACCAGCATATCTTGGGGAATGATAATTAAATGTCCACATTGTGGACACACACACAATGACAGTTGAAATACTGTTGTGGCTGGCTTTTTAATGTGTTTGAGGCACTATTTTGAGGATGAGATAAGCATGTTTGAAAATGCATTGGAGAAAGAACTACAAATGTAACCCTTCTAACTTCATTCTGTATTTTAGTATGTCAACTTCCTGTTCCTTCACCAGGACCAATCTGCAAATATAATCTGCTCAGGCAAACTATTGCAATTTGGTTAGTGAAAAATCCTTGTTCCTAAATAAATGTACTTGTTCACAGGCCGATGTGAAGTGTACTTGCCGAAGAAATCCTTTCCATCCTGCTCTGCTGAATGGACTCCTGAGGTGAAAGACCTGCTTTTGTATCGTACTGGCCATCTAGTACCAGCTGCCAAACCCTCTACAAGTTTGATGTCTTCACCTCTTTTGAGCACATGAAGGTGACAGCACCAGCCATGTGCAGACAGGCCTTATTGAAAATGTTGGAGCACAGATCTTTAAAGCTGGAAGGGTAATCTGTCTTAATCACATTGAAACATATATTACATATTACTTTATTGCTAATATTAATGTTGGGCATCACTTTAAAACAAATCATAATCTAATTGTTTGCAGACGGGCAGTATCTGTGCTGACACATTCCAGCGAATTTTCTTTGAATTTTCGTTTTGTCACTTCAAAGAAGAGGAAATGTGTCACGTCCAACAGTTTGTCTGTCCAGCCTGTTCTCCAGACATGCTGGCTGTTTGCTGTGATGGAAACCAAAACATTACAGGTTTTCCAAGTCAAAAGGGTAAGTACAAGTATCAGATGTTAGTTTTAGGATTGTTTGGAATAATACCCCCATAGGTATGCTTTTTGAGAATAATTTGACATTTCAACAAATAATAATAATGTACTTTGTCGTCGTTACTATATATGGACAGGACTGAGGAGCCACCCATATTTGAGGGCTTGTTCCTGGCCAAAGACAAGGAGGTATCCACATTTGTTGACCTTGTCAGACGCAACGTGCCAACTGTAAGTGTTTATGAATTATATATTTTTATTGTTGTAGTTTTTGGATGTGTTTTGATGTGTAATAATGTATGTGTAATCTGACTTTGTAGGGAAATGACCACGCTGTCTGTGGCCCTGCCAAATTTACAGCTGGCAGAGCCATGTCAAAAAAGTCTGGTGCTCAGATAGATGAGGAGGGCATTCAAGTTGCTGTTTGCAGGTTTGTATTTGTGTTTGTGTGGATACCTGCATAGTTCTTGAGGCTGGTGTCACAATTCCTGTTGTCATCACAGTCCAAGTCTTATTCATAGTAATAATTGGAAGTATTACTTATGCTTGGATGCAGAGTTATATTTATCACTCTTTTGTTGCAGGAAAGTGTTTTTTTGTTTTTTACAGACATCCAGCTGACAGAGTTTTGCTCTTGATCAGAAGTTTATTATCAACCACTATCTTTTTTATTCTGATTACTCAGACATAGTTTTCTCTTGTGGACACTGAACCACTATCGAGGAGAAATATTTGTCGATCCAATGTATCTCCAGAGAGAGATCTCAAATACGGCAAATGTTTCTTTCTTCTGTATGGATGTGACATGCAGCTAATCCTCATTGCTGTTTTACATTTTTATCCCTTTGGTCAAAATGGCCTATGTCATACCTTTACAGTGATTGTATTTATTGTAGATTTATGCAGTAATTAAGATGTGTCTTTATCAAACTGTCAATATGCTGCTTCTGCTTTTCAGATCCTGGCCCGACCTGAACAAGGTAGCCGAGCAGTTACCAGAGCTTTTGCAGTTGACAGACATGAGACCATTACTGAGTGTCATGCATGCTAAAGCCCATACACCAAAATGCGAGGTACATGCAATCACTCAAATTGTAATGTGACAGCAGCTACAGGGAAATACCAGACTAGCCAACAGAATATGCTGTGTTATAACCTTCACCAAGTGTTTTAAGTTACTCTTGTGAATTTGTAGAATGTTGTGCTTTTGTAATGACATATTTGAAAGGCAATTTTCAAATCTAAAGCAAAGGACATGCTCTTTAAAAGCTGTGCATGTCATGCATTATAGGATTATAGGGGTGTCACGGTATGAAAGTTTAACCTCATGGTTACTGTGACCAAAATGATCACGGTTTTGGGTATCATTGTGGTATTATTCAAAAAGTGTGTTGAATATGTTCAGAAAACATTCTACACAGTCCTACACAAACTGAAATAGTTTCAAAAAAGTGAAAGCCTTATCAAAAGTACAACTTTTTATTTTTCAACTTTTTATTTTGAAATTAAAACGGTAATTCTTATAGTCAACATTTTTATCGGGGTTTACCGCTACACCGGTAACCATGACATCTCTATTGGATGATGATATTTTTAACTATGTTAAATGCATGTTGCTGAAAGGGACCACAAATGTGAAATGCAGGGTTTTTCATAAACTTCATGCTGTGTATATAGCCTGAACATAAATGGAATATTTTCTTTGTCGGTTAACAGTTTTCTGTCCCGGGCAGCTCTCATTACCAAATCCATGACAAAGGCAGGTTGGTACCACAGTCATACCTCACACTGTGATAAGGCAGCCCTCAACAGTGTAAACATTTCTATGAACGATACAGCTGTATCACTTTACTGTAATTAAAGTGACTAAACAACAGAATAAATTCATTTATTAATTCCTACCATTAGGATGATGGTATTAGTAGGTGATTCCCCAGGGTCTCCCCTTCCAGTTGGCGGGTGTGAAGCTGCGGTGGAATGTAATCTGCCCAAGCTCCACATGCTCCTCAAAAACTTTGATGGCTTCGCCTCTGAGGCTTTCTGAAAGTGGCTTGTCCCAGTTTTCTCTGGTAAGTTTTCCACCACCCGTCTCCTGGAATGCTTTCCTCACAAGGATTGCCCCTTCTGTTTGGCAGGTGTTACCAGGCTGATGGGGTCGTAAAGCCCAGCCACCTGGCTTAAAAGCTCCCTTCTAGTCAGTGGGTGAGGAGTTCCTAGTCACACCTCGTCCTTGAGAAGATCTTTGCTCACCCTCACCTTTTTCTTCCTCTTAGAAAAGTTGATGGATATTAACATGTAGAGTTTATCTTCTCCCACATTAGAACCAACACTCAGAGCTTTGTTATCTTCGTCTCTCATCTGATTTGGAAGAATGATGGTTGAAACTTTTGTCACGTCCTCCTCTCCTTCCTGGACAGCATCACTCCTTTGCCTCCCACTGTTCTCTGACCGTACCTATGGTTTCACCAGGAAGCCCCCAGCTCTCAGGATTTCCCCCACACCTTGGGTAATTTCATCCAGTTTCTCCAGGCTGTTGTGGGAGGTAAAGATGTCATCATCATACCTATCCTCTTCAAGGACTCTGCATTCCTCTGTCCGATGGGCAAAGATGGGAAGCTTGGCTGTTTCTCTCATAGCTAGTTGTGCTATACATCCAGCTGGTCTGTCTCCCATATTAACACGGGTGATAGCATACTCTCTTATCTCCTCCTCAGGCTTATCCCTCCAAAGGAATCGGTGCAGGTGCATTTCACGTTCCTCTAACCACACTGAATTGTACATCTTCTTGATGTCTCCAAGGGCAGCGTGTACCCCTCTTCTGAACCTCAGTAACACAGCTCTGATTGGATTGAACACATCAGGTTCCTTCAGCAGAAGATCATTCATACTTATCCCTTTGAATTTTTGACTGCTATTCCATACCAATCGTACTGGGGTCGTGACAGAATGTGGGTTTGGTGCCATCAGGTGGATCACGTACTACACTGGTCCTTTCCATTTCCTCCTAATTCCATCAGAAAGCTCAATGGCAGCACCCCGCTCAACCATTTCATGGATCTGTGTTGTGTTTATGGTTTTCCACTCTGGTTGTCTCTGCAGCTGTCTTTCTGTCCTTAAGAATGTGGCCTCTACTGCGCTTTTCTTGTTAGGAAGTGAGGTGGGGTCCAGCCCATAGCAGACAAGTTTGTGGGCTATTACTCTGCCTTGAGGTGTCTTGATCCTAACTCGGAGGAGGTATCTATTTGTTTTCACTTTCATGGCCATCCTGCCTACACCATGTAGGATTAAGGTCACTTTCTCGCACCGTAATTTCAGCCTTTCAGCAGCTTTGTGGGTTATGTAGTTTGTATCAGAAGCAAGATAAATTAGAGTCCCAATCTTCTGACCTGCATTTGCGGTGACTTTCATCAGCATCATGATGACAGGGAGTTCGCGTAGTCTGTTCCTCGCCAGAAGCTCAGTCCAGGTCTCACTGGTGTTAATCCTGCCTGCAGTGCTGTTGGTGAAGACTTTTCTGCACCTCTCTGCCATCTCTGGGGAAAGCTCAGACAAAAAGTCCTGTTGGTCGTCCGTGAATCGGTCTTTAGTACCTTCTCCACGCTGCTCCTCAGTGCTTCTGCTGCTGTTTCCTTTTGGGCAGAGGAAGAAGTGGTGACTCGATGTTCCCTCCCCTTTACAGTTTTTGTTCCTGCATAAGAAGGTGTCTCTGCAGTATCCATCACTCTCATGGCATCCAAGGCATTTTGTGCAAGCTCCCACTCTTATCAGGGCAGCCTTCTTCTCATGGAGATTCAGTCTCTTGAACTTCTTACAGAGGAATATTTTGTCATGGTGTCTTTCATCACCACACACAGCACATATGTTCCCAAGTGCTTTCTTTGCTGTCCTTGTGGTGGCATAGTTTTTCTCAGGTTATTTGGATGAATGGTCGTCTGGTTTTTCAGTCTTTCCCATTCCTTTAAGCTGCTCTAGCCTCTCAAGAATCTCCTCTTGGTTCTTCAGGAATCTCAGTAATGCATCAAAGTGGTTGCTGGGAGTGACATTGCTACTTGGGTCTACCTTGAAAATCAGCCAGTCTCTCTTAATGAAATCTGGTAACTTACTTTCTATTGCTTTGGTCACCAAGGGATTGTTCAGTGCACCAGAATTCCCCAGTTCTGTGAGATCTGACAAGGCTTTCTCTACTAACTGTATTAAGTCGATGACTCTCCTGGGCTGGTTTCCCTTCACAGCAGGCATGTTCTCCAGTTCTTGTAGAATCTCTAAGGTGATGGTTGTCTTATTCCCATACCTGTTTTCCATGACTCTGAATATCTCTTCAGCAGTACTATATGTTGACTGTCTGAGATCCCTTAATATCTTCCCATCAACACAGGATTTTCTTGACCTCAGCTGATCCAGATGGTTCACCTTGACTTTGTAGGCTCTCTCAGTCTTTCCTCCACCTGTGGTATTCTCTTTTATTTCCACCGAAGATGGGAAGGGCTGTTGGTTTAATCCTCACAGCAGCAGGTGCAGGTGCTGCTGGCATTACAGGTTCTCTGCCACTCTCAACAGCTGTCTCTGCAGTCCTCCTCGCAGCGATGAACTCAGCTTTCCTCATTTCCAGCCTGCCGAATACAACCCTTAAATCTTTAATTTGGTCATTCAGGCACTGTCTCTCTTCCATGAGGATCCACTGCTCCCAGGCAGACATAGTTCTGGTGGCCTCGTGCACCCTCTTCCCCAGGAGGGTTAGGTGCATCTCATAGCTCTCCAAGTGGGTACTTTCAACAGGTAGGTTTTCAGCTACATCACAGCTCTTCTCAGTTTCATGGATCGCTGCTGTGAGCTCATAACAGCCATACATGGACCACAGGTTCACTTGGACAATGTCTTTCAATTCTTTCCATCTTTCTTCAGCTTCAGTTGCAGTTCTCTCAATGTCACCCTCTAGTGTCTCTCCAAAAACTGCATCTTCTTCCTTTGTTTGCTCTGATGCCTCAGCCTGGAGTCCCATCCTATAGTCCTCGTTGGCATCAAGAAGTCTCCTGTAGCAATCAGAGAGTCTGTTGAATTCCTCCCTCAGTTCTGCCTCGACCATGCTGTCTGCCTCTTTTCTGAGGAAGGTGGCCTGCTTTGTGAAGCTACTCTTTGCAGTGGTTCTTTCCCTCCTGAGTTGTTTCACAGTCTTCTCCAACATTTCCTCTGCCATCTTTCTCAGGAATATAGGACTCCTCTGGCTTTTACCTTTGCGTCTACAGCCCTCTTGGACGTGCAAAAGCTTTTATCTTGTCATCCACGCTGCACACTCGATTATCAACTGTAGAGTCCTCTGGGGATAATGCTTCAATGCCTGCCTGAACTCAAACGGCATAGATGACCACAGAGGACGCGGTACAACTCTATCCATTCATTCACTGTGTCTTTATTTATCCTCTCAATACCACACAGGATGGGATAGATTGATAACCTTAAAATGGAAACAGAGCATTAAATTAGATAAGCAAATTTATCAACATAGTATATTTGATAGCTTATTTCATCATGGTAAAATTAAATATCAATATTATTAGTTAAACCAAAAAAAAAAATCAAATTTAAATGTTTTAATGTTAAATTTAACGTTAAATTTATGAGTGAGGTTGGATTTATTAGGCATTTTATTTAGGCAATTAATGCACCAAGTCTATTCAGTTCTTTAATTTGCCTCTCAACCAAATAAAATATATCTATATATACACACATGAAATTAGGAAGCCAGTGTGAATGAACTAATCAGTGTGACTTCACAAGGAATCAATATTCTTATATACTATCTGTTTATATCTCTATGAGTCTAATTGTCCATCTGTTTATTTATTTATTTATTTATTTATCTATCAGCATTTAGTTGGCAATGAGCACAAAGAATTAATGAATGAGTGAATAACTAACTGACTAGTGTCCACAGAGCAGGGCAAACAGAAGAGGAAAGACACTTTTGCACTCATCCCACTGATTGAGAACATCATTTAAACTCATAAAATGTAGACATACCGACAGCGTCTCTATGCTCATCTAAACACTGATGCAAGCTGTCTCTCCCCTGCAGCAGCATGCCACACTGAACAGACAAAGAAGCCACACACCTGTCTGCTGGCACACTTCATCAGAATGGCTCCTCCCTCACTCTCCTGCCTACCTGCAGATACCCAACGCACTATTATTATTAGTATTATTATTATATTGATATTTATATGATTATTAATTAAACCCAGTCCCTTTAAATAAATTGGACAAAAGGGGAAAAGAGAAAAAAAATATGCTGAATGCCTGCCGATCGTTCTCCTGACTCAACACATATTATATACTTATGAAGAAAATCTGTGCTATTATATAATTGTGACTTTACAGCTTTATGGATCATTTTTCTCAACACCTACTTTTGGGATACAGATGGTGTCATCTAAGGTCTCATCTGTTTTGATGGAAGCTTAACTTAAACTGGTGGTTTTTGCATTATGGTGTGGCATTTGTCTTGTTTTTGTTTTGTTCTCTTTTAAAGATCACCAAGCGGGCAGAGGTTGAAGCTACCGCTCTCGAAAACATAAAGAAGGAGCACAACCTTGATGAGGAAACCCTACAGCAGTGGGTGTGTGATGTGAGGCAATGGACGGTAACAGGTGAAAAATGAACTGTACTTTGATGTCTTTTCATGTGTCCATGTTCTTCCTTCACATCCACAATAGCACATTACTTTATGTTGAAAATGAGACAGTTGATGACATTTCTCTCTTTTGTTATTGTTTACCTATTCAGAGAGAGTATCCACTCCAGGGTGTACTGAAGACATGAGGGCAGACGTTGAGAACATCACTGTGTAACCCTTTTGCACAAGAAACAAGATCTGTACCGTCAGCATGGTTTGTGTTCAAACTAAGTTAATTTCCATTACACCACAAAAGATTATCAACCACAACACAGTTCTCTTTTCCTCCCACAATGCAGAGAGCAACCAGGTGAGACAAAGAAAGAGAAAACAAATGACAGAGCTGAAGAAGAAGCTTCGTGAGAAGGTTGTTCAGTACAACTCAGTGGCTGAAGATCAGATTGAAGAGGAGTTGGCGTGCAGTCTGACAGAGGGTTACATCCCACCATGGGAGAGGCATGAAAATGGTATGCTAATAAGTTAGCTTGTCTTGTTGATCTTTGAGACTATTCCCACTCTATGACCGTGGTGCGACTGTATGTTAGTGTTGTAAATTTTGAACTGTTTTCAATTTTCAGATGGAACAATGGTTCCGACCTCACTTATTTAAATTATTATTATTATATTTTTGTAAATGTGCAATTGAATTACAGTTTTAATACTTTTGTACTCTGGCCATAAATATATTAGTGTCAGAAATAAGCATTATTCTGCCATAACATGTAAATATACCTTTGTCCCTTCTCCATTCCTCTCCTCAATCTGAAGGTAACAACTTCATGTTGAAGAGGACTGTTTTTGACCAGGTGATGCTGGTGAAACGCTTGGAGGAGGAGCAGAGCATCCTGTTAAAGGAGATGTCTCAGCACGTCCTTTACCTCCTGAAGGAAGTCAAAGAAGTGGAGACACTCAGAGGACAGACTTTGGAGAGCCTCAAAACCAACAGTATGTATGAGCTCTTCAAAGGAGAATCTTTTCCTCCACTCTGCAAACAGGTTTAGTCCTACATGTGTAGAACACCTTCATATTTTTTCATTGTTAGAAATCTTGCCATGCGTTATGCTGAACTCAGCAAATGTTTGGTGTTTGTATTTGATATATGATGGAAACAATAAGTTATCAATATTATATAATATGATATTAAAATCAATAAATGATGCTCTGTATCAGTTGTTTTGTTTGTTTTCATTTACAGATTTTGGTGACCTGACAGAGGAGGCTACACAAGGGCTCATCAGTGTCCTCAGTGGAAGACGTCTCTCAGTGAAAAGTCAGCACAGACAGGCTGTAGATGTGTACTGTAGCTTAGCCTCCATGGACTGTGATTCACTTCACACACAGACAGAGGACAGTGAGGAGTGGGACGACAACGGCTTCACTATCCCAGAGTCAGAGTCAGAGGAGGAAGAGGAGTAAGGGCCACTGCCTGACATTACTGAGGCACTGCTCCACTTGTATGGTGTTATTTACCAGCCCTGGATGTGGATGTGATTTGATTGTTTTATAGGTTAGGTTAGGTGACTTTATTTGTACCTGTAGGTAGATTTGTTTTGCAGTGTAAGCAGAGGATGACATCTGCATTAACAACAAACTAGACAACAGAGCATCAACAAAGAAAAACAGACAAACCACAACAAGACAGAGTACTCGTATGCTGCCTGGGACCAGAACCGGAACATTTCTTTTGGTGTCAACAACAGAAAATACCTGAAGATGAGCGGCAGAGGAAAAACTGGAGATTTTTTCTTTTCGTCTCAGTGAGAGAAAGCATTAAAAGATGAGTGGAAGGGGCAAAACTGGAGCTTGATCGCTTCATTATATGTCCGTGTTTTCAGTCTCTTGGTGGGGACTGTTTCCTTTATTTTTTAGATCCCACGTAAATAAACTGTAGGCTAATTACCTCTTTTCAATATTTCCAGTGCCCAGTTGGGCAGCTGGCCACAATGCCCCCCTGGTTAGTAAACCTGAACAATAAGCATCTAAGTTTGGACAATACTGGGTGAGGTTGAGATACACTGGAGATGGTGATCTCCCCAACCGTGATTATGTCAGTGAGACACTTCTCTTTGAGTCCTGTTGGATTAATGCCTCGGATGTATATTCTTTCATCGCATTGTCGAATAAGAGAGACTTTGAACTGTGTTTCCTCCAGGAAGCTCCTCTGCAAAGATTCCTGGAGGTACAAGCATCAAACAAGCTGGCCATGAAGTGGAAAGACTGGTCTGTTGAATCGTCAGTTCAATTGGACATCACCACTTTAACTGTAAAATTCTGGACCGGTAGGGTGTCGGATCATGATATTGATTTATACCTGCGGAGGTATTGTGACATCTTACACTCCAGTAAACCAGTGGACAGGTTTGGCATCTGGTATGGAGTACGGAGGTATAAAGTTAAACTCCGAACAGATGCCAACGGAGAACGGATTACAATTCCCACCTCAATTTCCCTGGGTATAATGGCCGTATTATATATCCGGGCCAGTTAGTCGCGTGCTTCACCTGTCATTCCACCAATCATCAGGTGAGGCAGTGCCTGACGGTAAAGTGTTGGAGATGTGGCGGTCTGGGCCACAGAGCCAAAGAATGCAACCAGCAGAGTCTGTGCAGCCCATGTCCTCAAAATGGCCACACATTCTTCAGCTGTCCAGCATCTTACTCTTACAAGGTGAGATCCCAGCAGCAGCCTGATCCTCCACCAGGCACTCGGGAGCAGCAGAGACAGTCTGGTCCTGTACCAGTGCCATGGGCGCAACAACAGGAGCCGGGTCCATCAGCCCCAAGGGAGCAGCAGCAGCCTCAGTCTGGTCCATCAGCCCCAAGGGAGCAGCAGCAGCAGCAGCCTCAGTCTGGTCCTTCACCAGCCCTGACGGAGCAACAGGAGCTCCTGGATCCTCTGGGGCCTGCATCGCAGCAGCAGCGGATGGGCAGCCAGTCGACCTGCAGGAAAGGTCAGCCCCCCTGCCAGCCCTCCGCTCCACCACTGGGGGAAACCCCCCAGCTACCACAACGACAGAGTGACGCACCATCCACAGCAGAACAGCAGCGCTCAGTCCCCCTACCCGATGATTTCTCCTCTCCATCAGGTGAGGGGAGTCTAATTATACAAAGTGATGCTGATAGTGAGGTTGACAGTTGTGATGAAGCACAGGAGAAACATGAAAGTGCTAGTGAGAGCCCCAGTTCAGATTTCAGTTCAATAAGTCTGACTGCTGACCAAGGAACCTGTAGCATCCCTCTCTGTCCTCTGTCTAATGCCAACTCAGACTCTTTCTCCTCTACACCCGAGTTTTTAGCTCCAACAATTAACGAGTCACATGAAGCATCCTTTGAAATAGTAAGAAGGAAGAGACGATTAAAGCAATCTTTTCATAAGGAAAATAAAAGGCTGGATGACAGGCTCTCACCACAGTCACCACCCTGATTTACGATGAGCGTCCTTAAAATTGCCACCTGGAACGCTCGTGGTATTCAATCAAGTTCTTTCCGTCAACAAAAAATTAATTATTTATTGAACACTGACTTTGATATTTTGTGCACCCAAGAACTGAGACTAAACACTCATGATGATGTCGAGGACGTCTGTAAAATGTGGCACAAAGGTAAAGCCTTTATATCAATAGGTGAAAATCTGGCTGACGGAGTGGACATATCTTTTAAAAGTAAAGACGTTGTTCTCATCAGGAGACGAGACATAATACCAGGGAGACTATTGATGAGAGATTGTTCATATCGAGGTGAGAAATATGGAATCATAAATGTCTACACCGCTTCTGAGAGAGTCAACAAAGTCTATTTATTTAAAAGACTCAGAGAATTATTGTTTGTGGGTTATAAAATCATTGTGTGTGGGGATTTTAATACAGTTACTGAAGAAAATGACAGATGTAGCTCAGTTCAGTTTAAGTTGAGTGTCGAAGGTAAATATTTAAAGGAAATATGTAATGAAGCTAACTTGATAGATGTGTGTCGAGCTGTGAATCCCCTCGGGAAAGAATTTACAAGGTTCGACTCTAAAACCAAGAATTTATGTGTCATCACATTTCAAAGTAAATCAGTGTGCAACTGTTCTAAATAACTTTTCTGATCACCTCATTGTTAAAACATGTCTGACATTTGGCTCCTCAGTCAATCGAGGTTTCTGGAAACTAAACACACAATGTTTAAAAGACACAGATTTATTGATTGAATTGAAACAAGAAATACATAAAATAATAGAAATAAAAATAATTACCAAATCTGACATGTTATCGTATTTTATGGTATATGGTATTTATTTAAAAATAGGATGAAAAACTTTTTTTAAATTTAAATGTAGAGAACTAAACAAAGTAAAGAATATAAAGTATGACACATTAATGAGACAATATATTAATGTGAAACATATGAAACAAAAATCTAAAACTGAAGAAGACACTATGTCAAGTATTAAAAGACAAATTGATACATTTAACCATGAGTTATTATATAGTATCTATAAACAAGCAGATGTAGATGACAGAGGGAATTTAATTCATGCTATTCAATCAGGAAAAAACATATGCAAAGTAAATTTATTAAAAGTATAAAAAACAGAGAAGGGCTACTTGTTCATGATGAAAAACAAAAAAGAGAGGCAATTAAAGACTTGTGCATAGATTCACATAAAACAATAGATATAGACTCAGGATGTGTTAAGCTCCTATTGGAATCAATCCCGTCTTTCAGCTCCTTAAACTTCAATGACTTGACTGCAGAAATCAGAAAAGAGGAGGTGATGGAAGCAATCCAGCATATGAACACTGGCAAAAGCCCTGGTCCAGATGGACTCCCCACAGAGTTCTACCAACTTTATATAGACCATGTGGTGAACCTCCTCACCTCTATGTTCAATGAAGGCCTCAAAGACGACTGCATGGGAATTCCTTTTACCAAGGGGTTTTATCTTTATTATTTAAAAAGGAGATGAGACTGACCTGGACTATTACAGGCATATAACCATTATGAATACAGATTATAAAATATTAGCTCAAATAATTTCTAACAGATTAAATGCTATATTAGATCTAATAATAGAAAAAGAACAAACATGTGCAATTAAAGGAAGATTAATGTGGGATAATTCAAGTATACTGAGGGAAATTATTTATAAATCAGAAAAAAAATATTTCTATATAATTAGTTTAGATCAGCGGAAAGCTTTTGATTTTATTAGTAGGGAATATCTATGGGCGGTAATGGAAGCCTACGGCTTTCCTGATAAATTCGTTAGCATGGTGAAATGTCTGTATTGGAAATCTAACATCTCCATTAATGTTAATGGGGTCTTAACGGACCCCTTTACAGTGGATCGAGGTGTGAAGCAGGGCTGTCCTCTCAGTCCTGCTTTGTACATTTTAACCATAAAGCCACTTTTAACAATGATTAACTCTGAAAGGCTTATTTCAGGTACAAGGATAGGGCTCATACCCAAGATATGCAGATGATATCACTGTTATTATAAAAAGATGATGCTTTAACCAATATTCTTAGTTTATATGAATTAGCTTCAGGTACCAAATTAAACAATAATGAAACAGAAGGAGTTTGGATTGGAATGGAGAGTAATAAACAAAATATAAATGTTAAAGTTAAGCAGGAAATCAAAATTTTGGGCTTAACTTTCTGTCATAGAGATAGTAGTGAGAGAAACTGGCAGAGTAAGCTATGTGAAGTCAAAGAGGAGGTTAAAAATGGGAAAACAAAGATATGAACTATAAAACAAGAGTTAACATGATAAAAACCTTCATTCTGTTCAAACTCCTCTTCCTTGCCAACATCTTCCCTCCATCAAATAATATGATCATTAAATTAAATAAACAATGTGTTAACTTAGTCTGGGGTACAACCAGGGAGGTTACAAAAAGAGAATTATTGTATAGAAGCAGAGAATCTGGGGGGTTGGGGGCTGTAGAGCTGGGAAGTAGACTCCTTATTGCCTTCATGAAGAACGTGTCCACCGCCATTTCCAGGAACGCTCTCTGGGTCGGTGATCTTTCCATGTGGAGGAAAAGAAGAGGCCGAGCCAGACGAGGCCCAGACTATAAGTTAATGTATGGAGATTTTACCCACCAATACCAACATTTAAAGATTGACTGGAAAGACTGGCCAAGTAAAGTGATTTTTAATAAAAGTAACAATTATAAATATGGTGGAGTGATAAAGTATAAATGTTTAACCGACAGTGAAGGTATAGATGTTATAAAAATATGAAAAAACAAAAATCTCGGGATGTTCGTTGGCTCACCTCTGTCAACAGATTAGCTGTAAGAGCTGTTGTGTCATGGAGTTGTTATGTTACAACTAAAACCTGTCCCATGATTTACTGTAATGAAGATGAGACGCAGCAACACCTTCTTATCAGAATAGATCAGATCAGAAAAAGATTTATTGCCAGGTATAGTTAACACAATACAAGGAATTTGTTCTGGTGGGTTGGTGCAACATAAATATAGAAAAAACAAGATAAAGTAGAAGATACAAATATAAAATATATAAAGTAAGAGTGTAGTCGTGCAAAACAAGTAACAGTGTAACAGTGCAAGAAACAGAGCCACGGAATTAACGTATTTTGTACAAGAATGTTTGGAGTGCAAGATATTTACATTGATATTTACATTTATACAGGTTTTGAGTGCAACTTTATGGTGTGGATGTGCAGCATGACCAGCAACAGTGCCGGTGATGTGCATTAATGAACACCTTAATGTAACGCACAGTCTATGAGGAGGGGGTGTCAGCGGGGACCTGGACCTTGTTTCTGAGGCCGGTGGCAGACGGAAGAAACTGTTCTTGTGGCGTGAGGTTCTGGTCTTGATGGACCGAAGCCTCCTGCCAGAGGGTAATGTTTGAAAGAGTTTGTGTCCAGGGTGGGAGGGATCGGCCACAATCTTACCTGCACGCCTCAGAGTCCTGGAGGTGTACAGGTCCTGGAGGGAAGGCAGACTGCAGCCAATGACCTTCTCAGCAGAGCGGATGATACGCTGCAGTCTGCACTTGTCCTTGGCAGTAGCTGCAGCGTACCAGATGGTGATGGAGGAGGTGAGGATGGACTCGATGATGGAGGTGTAGAAGTGCACCATCATCTTCACTGGCAGGTTGAACTTTCTCAGCTGCCGCAGGAAGTACATCCTCTGTTGGGCTTTTTGGTGAGAGAGCTGATGTTCAGCTCCCACTTGAGGTCCTGGGTGATGATGGTGCCCAGGAAGCAGAAGGACTCCACAGTGACCACTGGAGAGTCTCTCAGGGTGATGGGGGTGAGTGTGAGCGGGGCTGAGTTCCTTCTGAAGTCTACAATCATCTCCACTGTCTTTAAAGCATTGAGCTCCAGATTGTTCAAGCTGCACCAGGACACCAGACGGTCTGTCTCCCTCCTGTAGGCGGACTCATCTCCATCAGAGATGAGCCCAATGAGGGTTGTGTCGTCCGTGAACTTCAGGAGCTTGACAGACTGGTGACTGGAGGTGCAACTGTTGGTGTACAGGGAGAAGAGCAGAGGGGAAAGAACACAGCCCTGAGGGGATCCAGTGCTGATAGTCCGGGAGTCAGAGATGTGTTTTCCCAGCTTTACATGCTGCCTCCTGTCAGACAGGAAGTCTGTGATCCACCTGCAGGTGGAGTCTGGCACGTTCAGCTGGGAGAGCTTGTCCTGCAGGACAGCTGGGATGATAGTGTTGAAGGCAGAGCTGAAATCCACAAACAGGATCCTGGCATAGGGTCCTGGGGAGTCCAGGTGCTGAAGGATGAAATGCAAGGCCAGGTTAACTGCATCATCTACAGACCTGTTGGCTCTGTAGGCGAACTGCAGGGGGTCCAGGTGTGAGTCAGTAATGTCTTTGATGTGTGGAAGCATGAGGCGCTCAAATGACTTCATAACCACAGAGGTCAAGGCGACGGGTCTGTAGTCATTGAGACCTGTTGTCCTCAGCTTCTTGGGAACAGGGATGATAGCGGATGTCTTGAAGCAGGCAGTACGTGGCATGTTTCCAGTGAGGTGTTGAAAATACCTCACTGGAAAATAAAAAAAAAATAAAAATAAAATAAAATATTAGCTGACATCCATACACTACTGGAAAAATGAATTCTCATTGATATATGCTGTGTACAGTACGAGATAAAGCCACTATTCAAAGACAACAAATTCCATGCATCAATACCAAATAATCTAATCTCTTTTAAAAACACAATCTAAACATGGAAACTGGAAATGTAATGTTGAGGGGGTTGGGGGATTAACATAATTGTAATAATAATAATAATATAAATAGTAAATGGGTATTATTGATAAAATAAGTAAGATGGACTGTTATGGACTGTTACCGAGCTCAGGAGGTCTGGTCCCAGCTGCAGGGTCTCGGCCTGGCACCTGAAGTCAGTTATAAATCAGTAATGTACGGAATATTAAACAAACAAATGAGAACTTTTTCAACTGATTATTAGTATTGTATGTGATAAACTGTGGATAACAAGGTGCGTTATGGTCCTGAAACAGACAGTGATGGACAGCGATACCGTGGTGAAACACGTTTTAACTGACTTGAGAAGGAGGAGAACTCTAGATAAGATCCAGTCCCTCCCCTGGAATAAACTCAACCTTGTTTCTTAACTTTTTTTTGTTTTTCAAAATGGACTAATTTAAAATTTTCTAATTAATGAATGGCAGTGATGATGATGTTATGTAACTCGTGGCACAAGTGTCGTATTCATTGTATATTGTAACTGTATACTGTAATTAATGCACTTCTATTTAATAAATTTGTACTAAAAAAAAAAAGAAGAGGAGTAAGGGCCACTGCCTGACATTACTGAGGCACTGCTCCACTTGTATGGTGTTATTTACCAGCCCTGGATGTGGATGTGATTTGATTGTTTTATAGGTGAGGTTAGGTGACTTTATTTGTACCTGTAGGTAGATTTGTTTTGCAGTGTAAACAGAGGATGACATCTGCATTAACAACAAACTAGACAACAGAGCATCAACAAAGAAAAACAGACAAACCACTGTAGCATATCAATGATTATAAAATAATGAACTCAACTCTTCTCATTTCTGAGTATTTCCCCAGGAAATCCATCTGACACTATGTGGCACCTAAGTGCTAAAGGCTTAAGTTTTATGACTGGCAGAATAAACAGATAAGACCAGTTCCTCCTCTCTGACCCAAGGAACTCCAGGACATACACCAGGAGGAGGAGTTTATTGCCCCACATTCCTGCTTTAATCCTGCCAGACACATCCAAAGCTTAATGTGGCCTCTTCCTTTCTCCCTGCCTGGAACAGAACATTACATTAAGATTTTAATGGTTGACTATGCTTTCATTCCTCAGCTACTGTCATATAAGTATCACTGTGACAATGTCAAACATCAGTCTCCACACAGATCCTCTTCCTTTTCCTCCTTCTGATAAGGACTAAATGTGACATGTGGGATTGGTTGTGGATTAACTCTACAGACACAATCATACATAGATATGCCTGTTGTAAAACACCTTCCTACATGCTCTGATACCATGGTTCATCTGTGT
The DNA here is from genome assembly GCA_029721515.1 of Synanceia verrucosa. Classification (NCBI taxonomy): domain Eukaryota; kingdom Metazoa; phylum Chordata; class Actinopteri; order Perciformes; family Synanceiidae; genus Synanceia; species Synanceia verrucosa. The sequence continues at coordinate 17,750 of JAQQSB010002256.1, forward strand.
TATTTAATTTGTTGATTAATTTTGATTCAATTGGTCAAGTTTTGTTCTGTGGTTTCCTATTATAAGGTGTTTGGTATTGATCTGCAGCGGAGAGAGCGAGCTTCCATGTAGAGAAACTTTAATAAAGTAAAACACAGCAGTATTAATATTAAATAAGTTAAAAGAATATCATCTCAGTTAACTTGGTGGATGGGGATGGACCAGTGGTCACACCCCCACTGGACCATCAGCAAAGATAATAAAGAGCCCCCGCTGGTCTGAGCGCTGGCGCTACTCTTCTTCAGTCCTTCAGCCAGTCAAGTTCTGGTCTTCATCCTCTCCACTGCATCTCTGTTCTCCCTCTCCCACATGCTGGGAGGGGGAGGGAAACAATGATGACCCAGAGACAGAGACATGCTGTCCCACCGCAGGCCCAGCGCCTCATGGCATGAAGAGCAACCTCTCCAGAACCTTCAACCTGCTCCAGATATGACTGAAAGACTCTGAATGCTGCCTCTGAATGGCCTCCTCAGGACCCAGCACCTCACAGCATGAAGAACAGCCTATCCAGAACCTTCCAACTCTGCATCCTGCCTCAAGACCATCTTGTCTCCTCTCTCTGCTCCTTTACCCTGAAAATGTGAGCCAGCTCCTCTGCTCAGACACAGGCTGCAGAAAATGACTCCAGCCGTCATGAAGAAACTTAAAAGAAGAAAAGACTGTCGGTCGACACGTTGGTGTGAATCCAGCCGACCTCCCCCACCAACAAAGAGGGGGGAAGAATTGAAGCAAGGGCACAGAGACTATGCTGTGAAGAGGAGAGACAGACAGAGAGAGACTGAGATGGAGCCATGTCAACCAGAGATGTTCAGAGACGACCAAAGATGTCCAGAGCTGTCCAGAACTGTCCAGAGATGACCAAAGATGTCCAGAGCTGTCCAGAACTGTCCAGAGATGACCAAAGGTTCCCACAACTCCCCAGAGATGTCCAGAGCTGTCCAGAGATGACCAAAGATGTCCAGAGCTGTCCAGAACTGTCCAGAGCTGTCCAGAGATGTCCACCGATGCCCGAAAGAGCACTGGTGAAGTTCAAGCCGAAGTCACCTGCAGAGATCCAGCAGATCCAGACAAAACCTGCCGCCACTCCTCACTCCCATCCATCCAGGAACGGTGATATAATGCATATACATCTTACAGATATTAAAGAGTGTGATGATTAGACGCTAAATTAAATGGCCTGAATTTAGGGCTTAATCCAGAAAACTTAATAATATTTAGTAAGATTTCAATAAAATGCTAAACCAACTCTGAATAGTAAATTACTCACAATCTTCTCTGATGCCTCTCAAACTCTCAACTGCTGAACGGTACACCAAACCTAAACCAAATTTTGTTAACAACCTAATTCTTAATTTGGTCTAGATAACCACCACTGAATTAAACTGGTCACATTGAATCAATTCATCATTCATCCTTAAACTTTTGTGTAATCATTCATTCCATTTTGGTCACGATGAGTCAATCCCATGTTTTCCCATGTTTCTTATTTCTGTTAGTAACCTGGTCATTTAGTTCATCAAACTAAACATTTATTATTAGTTATTTTCTGTTACAGTAGTAGTCTGGTTATAGTTTGTCAAATAAACATCTCATTTATAAAGAACATGGTTAGTTGATTTGTGTGTGTATATAAAGTAATTGAATCACTGTACACTAGGTCAAGAACTCCGTAGCACCCTGAGATTAAGAGACTCTATTAATTAATGTCAAATTCACAAGTTTTCCCTGTTTTAGCAAAACTGGGTGGCGCCCTGATAATTTCTACTATTAAAGGCAATTTTTGGTTTATGATCAATAACTTAAAGATATTGTTCATAAATACATAATTTGATATTAATTAATGATTGACTAATCTGCTCTACACTATTTATGCTACACATCACATTTTGGGCCTGAAATCCATGCTGAATCCACCCTTCTGATGGGATCAGTTTAATCCAGATTTTTTGGATCAAAGTGATCCCAATCCTACTAAAAACTCTTAAAAACCCAAACCAAAGGTTTGATCCACATCAAAACCCAGATTGGATTACATGATCTAATCTGATTACATAATCCGTTTTTTCTTTTAAAAAAGCCATTTTCAAGATTTGATCCAATCCGTTATCCAAAATCTGAGTGGATTCCTTTTGAAAAACTGGGCCCTGGTTATTATACAGAAGCATTAAGGTTAACTGTTGTTTTATGAACTGGAACAATTGATACAACCTGTCATCCTTAAGTCCAGTTTCTAATACATTGATCTGAATGATTTTTATTTTTTAAAAAGACGAATCCTTTGTTTTCTTTTAACTAAAAATGACTAAAACTAGACAAAAACTATCACATATAGAAATGACTAAAATGTCACCAAAACTAAAAAGTATTTTCATTCCAAAAGACTTAAGACTAAATCTAAAATGGCTGCCTAAAACAACACTGGTTTTACTGTAATTCTCCACTAACTTTTGAGATTTTTTTCAGCTCCATACTGGAAAATAACAAAGTAACACAGTACAAAATAAACAATTACAACAAAATAGGAGCAAAACAGACATGTAGTCTGACTAATTAAAACAAATGAAAAATAGAAACAAGTACCTCACATAACAGCAAATCTAGCTTTGGTTATTTATCAATGCATAGAAGTTAATGTGAGTTAACATTAACATATCGTAATATAAACTTTCTAAACTGTTCATATGGATATTACTACTGACTAACCTCTATTCCCTTATGTTTTCTCAGTGGCAAGACCTGTGTGTGTGTGTGTGTGTGTGTGTGTGTGTGTTTTCAGTATATTGTGTTTTCTTTAATAAAAAATGTAAATGAAATTGTCTTATTTTATCATCCCCATGATATTTATTTTGATATGATCAATATGTGAAACTGGTGAGTGTGACCCAGTTAGTCCTCATTTAGTTTTGGCTAACAATTATATTTTAATAATAATACATTTTATGAACAGATTGCCTGTCACGTTACCTGTTACTCAAAGACACTGTACATCAAAGGTGACATAAAAGCACAATATTTGAAAAGATCATAACAGTATCTATATAAAAGCAATCAAACATTAAAAGCAATTCTGAATAAGTGAGTTTTTTCCAGGGATTTGATTCTGGGTAGGTCTGAGCAGGTGTGAATGTTTATGGGCAGAGTGTGGGGGCAGCAACAGTAAAAGCCCCAGGTCCGGTTCTTGGTTCTGTGTGAAAGGGAGAGGAGGTGGGCATCAGAGGATTGAAGGTCCTGATGGTTTTGGTGGAATGTAGAGCTGGATGTTGACAGTGAAGCAGTGGAAACGGACACCGTGATGATAACTGAGGTAAGTGGGAGTATGTACAAGAGCCATTCATATGAAGTAATATCAACCCATTTATACAAAGTAATATAAAGTAGAATTCATAAACAACCATCATTTTCATGGAGGATCACCCAGACACTGGATTCTTCAGATACAATGCAACTGATCAGGGTTAGGGGTGGGGTAAGTGAAGAACTACTGATTATCAACACAAAACATGGTCTAAGTGGCCTGAAATGACATTTGTGACTTATAATAAGCCAAAACTAAATTGTCACTAAGACATTTGTCCACTATGTCAACCAAAACAGGTTTTAATCATTTTTATGCAGGTGACCATTCATGGCCTCTTGAAATCTATACCTGACACTAGGGGTTGGTCAAGAAAGGTAAAGCTTTAAATTTTGTCATAGAGGTAAACCAAATACATCATCGGAAAGGTCTTATCAAGGAGGATAGTATGATGTCAGTCTAAGGGCTCTATGCCAGTCCTGCTTTGAACTATTGACCTTTGAACTCTGCCTTTTCTGCATTTTCTAAGTCATCTAGCTCAACAACAGAATTACCTACAATCATGACAGTAACATTTCTGGAAAGGTCTTGATTTCCTTTATCATGTGGGGTATGGTTTTGTGTGTTCACCTATAGCAGGCGTCACTAAATATGGTAAAAACACATTTTCAGCTATTTAACATGTTCTTTTTAAAATTCTGACCAAACAGCAGTGTTCCCCATCCACTAAAACCCCTGACTACACTTTCACTTTTATATGAAGTACTTCCACTAATGAGAAAAAGGGGTTATAAATAAAAACTACAATTCCCTATTGCAGCGCAATACAACATGATAGGGCTGACCGTTAAGTATGTAGTTTTTCCGGTTAGCTAGTTGTCAGAATCAGAACAGGGTTTTTCAACAGAACTACAGTATAAAATGCCGACTAGCTTCCTAACAAATATGCTACAGCAGAACTACCATCCGTGTTGCAAAAGGCAAAATACATCGTCTTTGGTCAATATTAATCCCTAAAATGTTGTTCGGTGAGGCTCGTGCACGTTGCTATGGTAACCATATAAGCTGCTGTGCGCACATGGAAGACGGAAGTCAAATGCGTTATCTTACTTATTTTATCAATAATACCCATTTACTATTTATATTATTATTATTATTACAATCATGTTAATCCCCCAACCCCTCAACATTACATTTCCAGTTTCCATGTTTAGATTGTGATTTTAAAAGAGATTAGATTATTTGGTATTGATGCATGGAATTTGTTGTCTTTGAATAGTGGCTTTATCTCGTACTGTACACAGCATATATCCATGAGAATTCATTTCTCCAGTAGTGTATGGATGTCAGCTAATATTTTGGATACCAGAGGCCTGCTGTTAATTGTTACATATACTAATACAGCATGCTATTAAAATCATGTGTTCCTGACTAATAGCTATAATTAACAAAGTGTTTCTGTACATAACTAAATAAATCACAGTATACATACCTACCATCACAGCAATGAAAATAACAACTCAGCATTTCCATAAACATAGAAAACAATACTCCAGTATGAACAACTTCACATGTACAGTAGAGCACAGTTGACAGAAGTAGTTGAAAAAATGGATTATTCATAGACAAAGTAACATCATTGATTTCATTCAATAGTCAGTTCAGCATGATATGTACATAGTGTAATAGGTTCAGTGTCACTGTGAAAAAGTGAAGTAAATAGTAGAACTTGAGGAGAACTGTGAAGCTGTCTGTAAGAGGGGTCACCAGCGTCTCCACTGCCTCAGGAAGCTGTCCTTCTTTCACGTGGATAAAACCATGATGATCCTGTTCTATCATGCTTTTATTGAGTCTGTCCTATCTTTCTGCTTGGTGTCATGGTTTGGAGGTCTGACTCTGAAGGACAGAAACAGACTGAGCCAAATTGTTAAATGGTCCAGTGGACTCATTGGTGAGCCTCAGCTGAGCCTGGAGTCCCTGTACACCAGGCAGCTACAGAGGATTGCCAGCTCCATCACAGTTGATAACTCTCACCCTGTGTCTGCTGAGTTCCAGCTCCTTCCATCCGCTCAGAGGTTCAGGGTCCCAAGAGGCCGAACCAAGCGGTACAGGAGCAGCTTTGTTCCAGCCGCAGTTGGTCTCTTAAATAAGTCACAGCTTCACTGCACATATTTATTTATCTATTTATGGAAGTTTTACCCTGTTGTCTTATTTAACCCTTAAGAGTTCCTGGGACCATTTTTGTCCATTTCATTTCTTAATTTCAAATCATTTTGGCTGTGTTGAATGAATAAAGCACAAACTTGGCAAAGGATATTGTTGTGGAAATATTTTATCAGGATGTTTTAATTTCCACAGGGTTCTTTAACTACACAAAAGTCTGGTGAATAAACTTCACTGATTCAGTTGCCCAGAGAAAGTTGCTCTTTATTATCTGTCTGCAGAACAGAGATGAGATTTCAAACACACAGCTCAGAGAGTTGTGACTGAATGCCCACACAGAATGTCAGGAAAAACAGTATTTATGCACGTCTGATACATACATGCATGCGTGAGTTCCTGCTGACAGACAATACCGTCACAGTGAGAAATGAACATGCTGTATGCTTTGATGTAGGCAGAGTCCACATGTTTATCAGGCCTGACGGTGAGGAAAAGGCATCCTGCACACACACTGTTCTCTGTGAAGACTAAACAAGATAACTTCTAGCAACATCATCATGAGTTCACACATAACAGCTTCTGACACATTCTGCTAAATTTCCATCACATTCCCTCCTTTTGTTCCTACAGGAACAACTAAGTAAATACAAAGTTTACTGAAAGCATCAAACATCAGATTGAACCTTTTGCATGGTCTTAAGATCAAACATCATTAAGATGTCAGTAACAGGAAAAAAGTTACATTTGTTCTTGCGAGAATAGAACTCTCTGTTTATAGCACAGCTGAGACAGAACGGGGATTGTAGAATTACACAAGTGATATTACATTACTGTATATTAATCAGTACAGATAACAACCATCATCATAAAGACAGAATGAAAGAAAAAGACTCAGAGTGAGAACCTGTTCCCAGGCCTATACAGGCCATCGGGCAGTCGCCTCACCAAGTCATTATAACTTTATGATTCTCAAATGTCCATGCTGTAAAACAAACAGGAATTAATGCATCTCAGTTCTTCTCAGAGGTCACACCTATCAATGGTTACACACATAAATTCAGGCAAACCCTTTTCTAGGGAAAATTCATGAATGACCCTCTCATAGAGCCCAGAGGAGAAAAACCCCATGTCCCAGGGGTGTCAGATGAGGGAAAACACCTCTGTGGTCTCCATCAGGGCTGATCCCATTCTGGGCTTGCAGTGAACCTGGTTTGTAACACAGAATAAACAGACATTAGGAATCATCATAAAGGCGTATAATCACATGAATATTTATGAAAGAAAATGTTGAAAAAGTTGACTGTATGCTGGTGCAGATGTCTTTAGATTTCTTTGTTTCTTGTCCGCTGTTCTGGCATCATGGTTTAGTTGGAACAGAGCGTTACTTTTCACCATCTGTTCAGTTGGTGACTTGGCACGTCACATGTAGCAGGGAGCGCTTTACCTCCTCCTGATATTGTGGATCTCTCCAGGTGGTGGGTCAGTTGGAGCTGAGTACTTTTACAGTGGGGTGATGCAGATTCATGTTACTCTTTCTGCAACCTTCACTGTTGTGTCCGTGGTAGGGAGGATCTGGAGCAGACGCGCCAGCGTCTGTGTTTCCAGCTTTTCCTTCTGGAGAGTCTTTCGCGGCCACGTAGTCTCCTGGTTGGAGCCGATGCAGTGGACCTTCAGCTTGACCAGGAGTGCAGCAGACACTTGTTGTCTCAGTGATGGCTCCCTCTTTATTAACATCATTGCTCGTCGTCAGAATCTGGTGGTAGGATGGACAATCCCTCCATTTCAGCTGAACACTGGGCCATCTTCTTTTCCAGTTGAAATCAATCTGACCCCTTTTGAGGTACACTGGATTAAACTGGCTGTCTGTATCCTGGATGTCTCATTTCCACCTGCCTCCAGTGTGTCTGCAAAATACAATAATAGCAAAAACAACACAACAAGCAACAATAGCAGACAAAGATCAAACAATCCATTAAGTGTTATTTTACTCAAGACTTCCTGCTCCTAATTTCAAAATAAAGCCCTTTTTGTCTGTTCCTTAGAACTATGTTTATTAATATGAGACCTTTATTTTGACACACCGTATGTATAAGAATAAATACTCAGTGCAAACTTGACTGCAGCTTTATGGAAAAAGACAATGAGCCAGCCTGATGGCATAGAGTTTATTCTGAAGGACCAACTGGACTGATATCTGCAGTTCAATCTTCAGTCTTTTATAAACTTCCACTAACATCCCACCTGTGAGGACGTATTAATGAGTCTATATAGTGACACTTGCTGCTTTCAACACTACAGTTGTATATCAGAAGCATTTAGCCTTGTTATACTTAAAATATATGGAGAGTTCAAAGTCATTACAAGAAACCAATAATAACCATAACGCCAATGTGGCCTTCGATGAAATGGAGTTTGATAACTTGTTCTAGTGGATATGGAGGCTTTAGCACACTGATTCAGGTGGTACCTCATTGTGTCCTCTATCCAATCGGAGGAGTCTCACCCTCTGTTGTCACTCTTTTGTATGGAGAGATGCTACCAGTACAGTTGAGTGCACCGCTATTATGACACATGATCAAGATTTGTGAGGTCTAGAGGCGTCCCCCTGAGACCCACTATTGCAGGACCCTCAAACGTGTCCTGTGCAAAGCTTGAACAGTAAAAACCCTATACTGTTGTTGGTGGAGGCTCTGATCAAAGCAATAAGCAAGGCCTCAACTCAGATTAATTTGGAATCTGCGCAGATTTTTGCCAATTTTACTCTTTCAACTTGACCTTGGGACTGCCAAACCTAGTAGATAGTGATTAATTAAAAAAAAAACACAAACTGCACATAATATGCTGATTAAGCAAAAAGAGTCAGTTCATTGTAAGAAATGATTCTGTGGTCATGCAGATCTGAATTGTGCTGTTAGTAAAACACATTCAATATGATTGTGATTTTGATTTTGGAAGCAGATATTTGCTGTGCACATGGATGTGGAACAACGCGTCTAAAGCACACAAAATGGGTGTTAATAAAATTCTTATTTGAGTATTTCTTAAGTTCTGTACTTTCTGGGCCATAGGCTGAATATTCTTAGAGTGGAAGAATATTTAGACTAAATTCAGTGCATTGATCACATTCAAATCAATGTGCAGATTAATGTAGATGACTATTACAAAATTATATATCTTTGAAAGCACATAGAAGATTAATTTATATTAGTAGTATTTCCACATTAGGGGTTTATCTTTTTCCAAATCAGCTCAATATTCTTGTTTAGGTTATAATCCACTATGTACTATTTTCTATTTGAATCTACTCAATGGATAACTATTAAAGGCATCATTTAATTAATATTTACTTAATACCCGAACCATGTGAAATCTAATAAACAATATTGCTTGTCTGTTACCTCATCTCTATTGAGTAAATATTGTGTATCTTTTCTTACAGTGTGCATATATTAAGTCTACAATCTGTCCACAAGACTGCTTTAAGTTAGCTGATCAGTCAATGTTTTCAGTCCTGCTCTCTGTGCTGAGGAGTGAGAGTCTGTAGTCTGTCAGGAGTCACAGTCACATACAGTAGTCATTTCCTGTTTGGTACTCAAATACAGCATATCCTGTCTGTAGTCCATTTTGTGGGTGCCATAAACAGCAACCATCAGTAAATACAGTTCTTGTGTCTGGATGATTAAAGGCTCATTCTGTAAATCAGCTCTCAGTTTCATGTGATGTTGAGGAAA
>JAQQSB010002257.1:0-26491 GCA_029721515.1 Synanceia verrucosa
CAAGTGACAAGTGTGCCAGGAAGTGGCGTCGGTCAGCAAGCGCTCGGGTGTCATCGCTTCTCGGCCTTTTGGCTAAGATCAAGTGTAGTATCTGTTCTTATCAGTTTAATATCTGATACGTCCCCTATCAGGGGACAACTTATTAAATGGATTTTTGCTACGAGGAGATGAAAAAGGGGCTTGCCCCGTTCACTCCACGCATCGACCTGGTATTGCAGTGCCGCTGGGAACGGTGCATGCTCCTTTGGGCTTGTGCAAAGTCAAGTTTGGACGGGAAGCGCGGCGTCTCCCGCTCGCTCGGCGCCGTGGCGGAAAAACAGAGCCGATTGTTTTTTGGGTGGCTGTGAGGTCGGCAGGCACGGTTTCAACGAGGCGCTGCCGACTCCAAAGCGGGGTCTCTTGTGGGACGTCGTTGGTTCAAATCAGCGTACAAGCCTTGACGACTGGCAGGAAAGTACAACGCTCGCTCCAGCGGAAGATGAAGCCTTGGAAAAAGTGCGAGGAAGATAACGGCTCCCGAAACATCTTTGCCTTTTGAATGGCTGACATAAAACGGAGCAGATGGAATATTGGCACTGTGAACATGTGAGCAAGAATTGGGAGTGGGTGTGGCCTCTGCCCGGAAATGCAGCACGCCGAGTGAGGCTGACCGCGAGGGCACGGGCTGGGAAGAATAGGGCCTTTGACTGCTCTTGGAGAAAGGTCTGTGCTTGCTCTGCTTTCTCTTCATTGCGCACAAGTCTTTCGCCTTTTACTAAAGACTTCCGTGGAGAGGAGCACAAATGAGTTCAATCTATTTTTGGAAAGCTCAGCCGTTTGGTTGAGCCTTATACGTGTGTGGAAGACAAATAGAAAGTTGATCTTAGCTCGCTGGTAGTGTGGTTGGAAGCTGGTCCAACTTGCCTGCGTGTAAACGCACAAGTAAACATGCCTCGCAGCTTTCTGTTACTTAGCTCCGCTGGGTGCGTAGGCCACATCCTCCAAAATGGGAACGCTCAACACATAGCTCAACAGACACTGCTGCACAGCAGCTCTGCCACGTTTTGGGACTCACAGAAAAAAAAAAAAAAAAAAAAAAAAAAAAAAAACCCAACAAAGCCCACCAGCCCCAGTCACGCTTTTGGGGAAAGCAGAAAAGGAAGCAGTGCGCACCACCTTCGTTTTTGTTCTACACGAAGTGCAGGGGGAGAGCGCGAACGCAGTCCCCCCACTACCAGAAATTATGCAGTCGAGATTCCCACATTTGGGGAATTCGCAGGGGTCAGCACCACCGGAGTGCAATGGCGGAGCCTCGCCCTGGGTGAACCACCTTCTTGATCATGGTATCTCCCCTGCCAGGTAAGTATGAGTTGAACCAGCCGCAGGCAAGGTGCCGGTTCCCAGACACTGCACTCTGACTGACGGTTCCTGCGACCCGTAATCTCAGAGTTCAGTGCCTGTGGCTTGAGCTCACAACAAACAAACATCGGTGTGACGTTCAAGCATGCGCTTGCACACTTCTAGCTGGGTGAGAATTTGGGGATATTTGGTGTCCAACCTGCTGAGCTGCGGCCCTGAGCCCATCTGTGAATACACACCGCCACGTCTCATTAAGTATTACCGGCCTGGAGCACACTCCAAAATGGCCCCGAATGTTTACGGTATATCTGTGTGATTTCCAAGTACGCTGTTGCACATCTACGGCTCTCTCGCTCTTGCTTTTGGTGCTGTTCTGCTTCAGAGCTTCGCCGCGGAGCTATCGGGCGGAGGTGCTGAGGAGGAGCCGTTGTTGTGCCCAAATGAAAAGACTGCACCACGGCAAGTGACAAGTGTGCCAGGAAGTGGCGTCGGTCAGCAAGCGCTCGGGTGTCATCGCTTCTCGGCCTTTTGGCTAAGATCAAGTGTAGTATCTGTTCTTATCAGTTTAATATCTGATACGTCCCCTATCAGGGGACAACATATTAAATGGATTTTTGCTATGAGGAGATGAAAAAGGGGCTTGCCCCGTTCACTCCACGCATCGACCTGGTATTGCAGTGCCGCTGGGAACGGTGCATGCTCCTTTGGGCTTGTGCAAAGTCAAGTTTGGACGGGAAGCGCGGCGTCTCCCGCTCGGTCGGCGCCGTGGCGGAAAAACAGAGCCGATTATTTTTTGGGTGGCTGTGAGGTCGGCAGGCACGGTTTCAACGAGGCGCTGCCGACTCCAAAGCGGGGTCTCTTGTGGAACGTCGTTGGTTCAAATCAGCGTACAAGCCTTGACGACTGGCAGGAAAGTACAACGCTCGCTCCAGCGGAAGATGAAGCCTTGGAAAAAGTGCGAGGAAGATAACGGCTCCTGAAACATCTTTGCCTTTTGAATGGCTGACATAAAACGGAGCAGATGGAATATTGGCACTGTGAACATGTGAGCAAGAATTGGGAGTGGGTGTGGCCTCTGCCCGGAAATGCAGCACGCCGAGTGAGGCTGACCGCGAGGGCACGGGCTGGGAAGAATAGGGCCTTTGACTGCTCTTGGAGAAAGGTCTGTGCTTGCTCTGGTTTCTCTTCATTGCGCACAAGTCTTTCGCCTTTTACTAAAGACTTCCGTGGAGAGGAGCACAAATGAGTTCAATCTATTTTTGGAAAGCTCAGCCGTTTGGTTGAGCCTTGTACGTGTGTGGAAGACAAATAGAAAGTTGATCTTAGCTCGCTGGTAGTGTGGTTGGAAGCTGGTCCAACTTGCCTGCGTGTAAACGCACAAGTAAACATGCCTCGCAGCTTTCTGTTACTTAGCTCCCGCTGGGTGCGTAGGCCACATCCTCCAAAATGGGAACGCTCAACACATAGCTCAACAGACACTGCTGCACAGCAGCTCTGCCACGTTTTGGGACTCAGAAAAAAAAAAAAAAAACACAAAAAAAACCCATCAAAGCCCTCCAGCCCCAGTCACGCTTTTGGGGAAAGCAGAAAAGGAAGCAGTGCGCACCTCCTTCGTTTTTGTTCTACACGAAGTGCAGGGGGAGAGCGCGAACGCAGTCCCCCCACTACCAGAAATTATGCAGTCGAGATTCCCACATTTGGGGAATTCGCAGGGGTCAGCACCACCGGAGTGCAATGGCGGAGCCTCGCCCTGGGTGAACCACCTTCTTGATCATGGTATCTCCCCTGCCAGGTAAGTATGAGTTGAACCAGCCGCAGGCAAGGTGCCGGTTCCCAGACACTGCACTCTGACTGACGGTTCCTGCGACCCGTAATCTCAGAGTTCAGTGCCTGTGGCTTGAGCTCACAACAAACAAACATCGGTGTGACGTTCAAGCATGCGCTTGCACACTTCTAGCTGGGTGAGAATTTGGGGATATTTGGTGTCCAACCTGCTGAGCTGCGGCCCTGAGCCCATCTGTGAATACACACCGCCACGTCTCATTAAGTATTACCGGCCTGGAGCACACTCCAAAATGGCCCCGAATGTTTACGGTATATCTGTGTGATTTCCAAGTCCGCTGTTGCACATCTACGGCTCTCTCGCTCTTGCTTTTGGTGCTGTTCTGCTTCAGAGCTTCGCCGCGGAGCTATCGGGCGGAGGTGCTGAGGAGGAGCCGTTGTTGTGCCCAAATGAAAAGACTGCACCACGGCAAGTGACAAGTGTGCCAGGAAGTGGCGTCGGTCAGCAAGCGCTCGGGTGTCATCGCTTCTCGGCCTTTTGGCTAAGATCAAGTGTAGTATCTGTTCTTATCAGTTTAATATCTGATACGTCCCCTATCAGGGGACAACATATTAAATGGATTTTTGCTATGAGGAGATGAAAAAGGGGCTTGCCCCGTTCACTCCACGCATCGACCTGGTATTGCAGTGCCGCTGGGAACGGTGCATGCTCCTTTGGGCTTGTGCAAAGTCAAGTTTGGACTTGAATCGATTAGACTACCGCTCGCTCGGCGCCGTGGCGGAAAAACAGAGCCGAGTTTTTTTTTTTGGGTGGCTGTGAGGTCGGCAGGCACGGTTTAAACGAGGCGCGGCCGACTCCAAAGCGGGGTCTCTTGTGGAACGTCGTTGGTTCAAATCAGCGTACAAGCCTTGACGACTGGCAGGAAAGTACAACGCTCGCTCCAGCGGAAGATGAAGCCTTGGAAAAAGTGCGAGGAAGATAACGGCTCCCGAAACATCTTTGCCTTTTGAATGGCTGACATAAAACGGAGCAGATGGAATATTGGCACTGTGAACATGTGAGCAAGAATTGGGAGTGGGTGTGGCCTCTGCCCGGAAATGCAGCACGCCGAGTGAGGCTGACCGCGAGGGCACGGGCTGGGAAGAATAGGGCCTTTGACTGCTCTTGGAGAAAGGTCTGTGCTTGCTCTGCTTTCTCTTCATTGCGCACAAGTCTTTCGCCTTTTACTAAAGACTTCCGTGGAGAGGAGCACAAATGAGTTCAATCTATTTTTGGAAAGCTCAGCCGTTTGGTTGAGCCTTATACGTGTGTGGAAGACAAATAGAAAGTTGATCTTAGCTCGCTGGTAGTGTGGTTGGAAGCTGGTCCAACTTGCCTGCGTGTAAACGCACAAGTAAACATGCCTCGCAGCTTTCTGTTACTTAGCTCCCGCTGGGTGCGTAGGCCACATCCTCCAAAATGGGAACGCTCAACACATAGCTCAACAGACACTGCTGCACAGCAGCTCTGCCACGTTTTGGGACTCACATAAAAAAAAAAAAAAAAAAAAAAAACCCATCAAAGCCCTCCAGCCCCAGTCACGCTTTTGGGGAAAGCAGAAAAGGAAGCAGTGCGCACCTCCTTCGTTTTTGTTCTACACGAAGTGCAGGGGGAGAGCGCGAACGCAGTCCCCCACTACCAGAAATTATGCAGTCGAGATTCCCACATTTGGGGAATTCGCAGGGGTCAGCACCACCGAGTGCAATGGCGGAGCCTCGCCCTGGGTGAACCACCTTCTTGATCATGGTATCTCCCCTGCCAGGTAAGTATGAGTTGAACCAGCCGCAGGCAAGGTGCCGGTTCCCAGACACTGCACTCTGACTGACGGTTCCTGCGACCCGTAATCTCAGAGTTCAGTGCCTGTGGCTTGAGCTCACAACAAACAAACATCGGTGTGACGTTCAAGCATGCGCTTGCACACTTCTAGCTGGGTGAGAATTTGGGGATATTTGGTGTCCAACCTGCTGAGCTGCGGCCCTGAGCCCATCTGTGAATACACACCGCCACGTCTCATTAAGTATTACCGGCCTGGAGCACACTCCAAAATGGCCCCGAATGTTTACGGTATATCTGTGTGATTTCAAACTACGCAGTTGCACATCTAAGGCTCTCTCGCTCTTGCTTTTGGTGCTGTTCTGCTTCAGAGCTACGCCCCGGAGCTATCGGGCGGAGGTGCTGAGGAGGAGCCGTTGTTGTGCCCAAATGAAAAGACTGCACCACGGCAAGTGACAAGTGTGCCAGGAAGTGGCGTCGGTCAGCAAGCGCTCGGGTGTCATCGCTTCTCGGCCTTTTGGCTAAGATCAAGTGTAGTATCTGTTCTTATCAGTTTAATATCTGATACGTCCCCTATCAGGGGACAACTTATTAAATGGATTTTTGCTACGAGGAGATGAAAAAGGGGCTTGCCCCGTTCACTCCACGCATCGACCTGGTATTGCAGTGCCGCTGGGAACGGTGCATGCTCCTTTGGGCTTGTGCAAAGTCAAGTTTGGACGGGAAGCGCGGCGTCTCCCGCTCGCTCGGCGCCGTGGCGGAAAAACAGAGCCGATTTTTGTTTTTTGGGTGGCTGTGAGGTCGGCAGGCACGGTTTCAACGAGGCGCTGCCGACTCCAAAGCGGGGTCTCTTGTGGAACGTCGTTGGTTCAAATCAGCGTACAAGCCTTGACGACTGGCAGGAAAGTACAACGCTCGCTCCAGCGGAAGATGAAGCCTTGGAAAAAGTGCGAGGAAGATAACGGCTCCCGAAACATCTTTGCCTTTTGAATGGCTGACATAAAACGGAGCAGATGGAATATTGGCACTGTGAACATGTGAGCAAGAATTGGGAGTGGGTGTGGCCTCTGCCCGGAAATGCAGCACGCCGAGTGAGGCTGACCGCGAGGGCACGGGCTGGGAAGAATAGGGCCTTTGACTGCTCTTGGAGAAAGGTCTGTGCTTGCTCTGCTTTCTCTTCATTGCGCACAAGTCTTTCGCCTTTTACTAAAGACTTCCGTGGAGAGGAGCACAAATGAGTTCAATCTATTTTTGGAAAGCTCAGCCGTTTGGTTGAGCCTTATACGTGTGTGGAAGACAAATAGAAAGTTGATCTTAGCTCGCTGGTAGTGTGGTTGGAAGCTGGTCCAACTTGCCTGCGTGTAAACGCACAAGTAAACATGCCTCGCAGCTTTCTGTTACTTAGCTCCCGCTGGGTGCGTAGGCCACATCCTCCAAAATGGGAACGCTCAACACATAGCTCAACAGACACTGCTGCACAGCAGCTCTGCCACGTTTTGGGACTCACAGAAAAAAAAAAAAAAAAAAAAAAAACCCATCAAAGCCCTCCAGCCCCAGTCACGCTTTTGGGGAAAGCAGAAAAGGAAGCAGTGCGCACCTCCTTCGTTTTTGTTCTACACGAAGTGCAGGGGGAGAGCGCGAACGCAGTCCCCCCACTACCAGAAATTATGCAGTCGAGATTCCCACATTTGGGGAATTCGCAGGGGTCAGCACCACTGGAGTGCAATGGCGGAGCCTCGCCCTGGGTGAACCACCTTCTTGATCATGGTATCTCCCTTGCCAGGTAAGTATGAGTTGAACCAGCCGCAGGCAAGGTGCCGGTTCCCAGACACTGCACTCTGACTGACGGTTGCTGCGACCCGTAATCTCAGAGTTCAGTGCCTGTGGCTTGAGCTCACAACAAACAAACATCGGTGTGACGTTCAAGCATGCGCTTGCACACTTCTAGCTGGGTGAGAATTTGGGGATATTTGGTGTCCAACCTGCTGAGCTGCGGCCCTGAGCCCATCTGTGAATACACACCGCCACGTCTCATTAAGTATTACCGGCCTGGAGCACACTCCAAAATGGCCCCGAATGTTTACGGTATATCTGTGTGATTTCCAAGTACGCTGTTGCACATCTACGGCTCTCTCGCTCTTGCTTTTGGTGCTGTTCTGCTTCAGAGCTTCGCCGCGGAGCTATCGGGCGGAGGTGCTGAGGAGGAGCCGTTGTTGTGCCCAAATGAAAAGACTGCACCACGGCAAGTGACAAGTGTGCCAGGAAGTGGCGTCGGTCAGCAAGCGCTCGGGTGTCATCGCTTCTCGGCCTTTTGGCTAAGATCAAGTGTAGTATCTGTTCTTATCAGTTTAATATCTGATACGTCCCTATCAGGGGACAACATATTAAATGGATTTTTGCTATGAGGAGATGAAAAAGGGGCTTGCCCCGTTCACTCCACGCATCGACCTGGTATTGCAGTGCCGCTGGGAACGGTGCATGCTCCTTTGGGCTTGTGCAAAGTCAAGTTTGGACGGGAAGCGCGGCGTCTCCCTTCGGTCGGCGCCGTGGCGGAAAAACAGAGCCGATTGTTTTTGGGTGGCTGTGAGGTCGGCAGGCACGGTTTCAACGAGGCGCTGCCGACTCCAAAGCGGGTCTCTTGTGGAACGTCGTTGGTTCAAATCAGCGTACAAGCCTTGACGACTGGCAGGAAAGTACAACGCTCGCTCCAGCGGAAGATGAAGCCTTGGAAAAAGTGCGAGGAAGATAACGGCTCCCGAAACATCTTTGCCTTTTGAATGGCTGACATAAAACGGAGCAGATGGAATATTGGCACTGTGAACATGTGAGCAAGAATTGGGAGTGGGTGTGGCCTCTGCCGGAAATGCAGCACGCCGAGTGAGGCTGACCGCGAGGGCACGGGCTGGGAAGAATAGGGCCTTTGACTGCTCTTGGAGAAAGGTCTGTGCTTGCTCTGCTTTCTCTTCATTGCGCACAAGTCTTTCGCCTTTTACTAAAGACTTCCGTGGAGAGGAGCACAAATGAGTTCAATCTATTTTTGGAAAGCTCAGCCGTTTGGTTGAGCCTTGTACGTGTGTGGAAGACAAATAGAAAGTTGATCTTAGCTCGCTGGTAGTGTGGTTGGAAGCTGGTCCAACTTGCCTGCGTGTAAACGCACAAGTAAACATGCCTCGCAGCTTTCTGTTACTTAGCTCCCGCTGGGTGCGTAGGCCACATCCTCCAAAATGGGAACGCTCAACACATAGCTCAACAGACACTGCTGCACAGCAGCTCTGCCACGTTTTGGGACTCACAGAAAAAAAAAAAAAAAAACCCATCAAAGCCCTCCAGCCCCAGTCACGCTTTTGGGGAAAGCAGAAAAGGAAGCAGTGCGCACCTCCTTCGTTTTTGTTCTACACGAAGTGCAGGGGGAGAGCGCGAACGCAGTCCCCCCACTACCAGAAATTATGCAGTCGAGATTCCCACATTTGGGGAATTCGCAGGGGTCAGCACCACCGGAGTGCAATGGCGGAGCCTCGCCCTGGGTGAACCACCTTCTTGATCATGGTATCTCCCCTGCCAGGTAAGTATGAGTTGAACCAGCCGCAGGCAAGGTGCCGGTTCCCAGACACTGCACTCTGACTGACGGTTGCTGCGACCCGTAATCTCAGAGTTCAGTGCCTGTGGCTTGAGCTCACAACAAACAAACATCGGTGTGACGTTCAAGCATGCGCTTGCACACTTCTAGCTGGGTGAGAATTTGGGGATATTTGGTGTCCAACCTGCTGAGCTGCGGCCCTGAGCCCATCTGTGAATACACACCGCCACGTCTCATTAAGTATTACCGGCCTGGAGCACACTCCAAAATGGCCCCGAATGTTTACGGTATATCTGTGTGATTTCCAAATGCGCTGTTGCACATCTACGGCTCTCTCGCTCTTGCTTTTGGTGCTGTTCTGCTTCAGAGCTTCGCCGCGGAGCTATCGGGCGGAGGTGCTGAGGAGGAGCCGTTGTTGTGCCCAAATGAAAAGACTGCACCACGGCAAGTGACAAGTGTGCCAGGAAGTGGCGTCGGTCAGCAAGCGCTCGGGTGTCATCGCTTCTCGGCCTTTTGGCTAAGATCAAGTGTAGTATCTGTTCTTATCAGTTTAATATCTGATACGTCCCCTATCAGGGGACAACATATTAAATGGATTTTTGCTATGAGGAGATGAAAAAGGGGCTTGCCCCGTTCACTCCACGCATCGACCTGGTATTGCAGTGCCGCTGGGAACGGTGCATGCTCCTTTGGGCTTGTGCAAAGTCAAGTTTGACGGGAAGCGCGGCGTCTCCGCTCGGTCGGCGCCGTGGCGGAAAAACAGAGCCGATTGTTTTTGGGTGGCTGTGAGGTCGGCAGGCACGGTTTCAACGAGGCGCTGCCGACTCCAAAGCGGGTCTCTTGTGGAACGTCGTTGGTTCAAATCAGCGTACAAGCCTTGACGACTGGCAGGAAAGTACAACGCTCGCTCCAGCGGAAGATGAAGCCTTGGAAAAAGTGCGAGGAAGATAACGGCTCCCGAAACATCTTTGCCTTTTGAATGGCTGACATAAAACGGAGCAGATGGAATATTGGCACTGTGAACATGTGAGCAAGAATTGGGAGTGGGTGTGGCCTCTGCCCGGAAATGCAGCACGCCGAGTGAGGCTGACCGCGAGGGCACGGGCTGGGAAGAATAGGGCCTTTGACTGCTCTTGGAGAAAGGTCTGTGCTTGCTCTGCTTTCTCTTCATTGCGCACAAGTCTTTCGCCTTTTACTAAAGACTTCCGTGGAGAGGAGCACAAATGAGTTCAATCTATTTTTGGAAAGCTCAGCCGTTTGGTTGAGCCTTATACGTGTGTGGAAGACAAATAGAAAGTTGATCTTAGCTCGCTGGTAGTGTGGTTGGAAGCTGGTCCAACTTGCCTGCGTGTAAACGCACAAGTAAACATGCCTCGCAGCTTTCTGTTACTTAGCTCCCGCTGGGTGCGTAGGCCACATCCTCCAAAATGGGAACGCTCAACACATAGCTCAACAGACACTGCTGCACAGCAGCTCTGCCACGTTTTGGGACTCACAGAAAAAAAAAAAACAAAAAAAAAAACAAAAAAAAAAAAAAAACCCATCAAAGCCCTCCAGCCCCAGTCACGCTTTTGGGGAAAGCAGAAAAGGAAGCAGTGCGCACCTCCTTCGTTTTTGTTCTACACGAAGTGCAGGGGGAGAGCGCGAACGCAGTCCCCCCACTACCAGAAATTATGCAGTCGAGATTCCCACATTTGGGGAATTCGCAGGGGTCAGCACCACTGGAGTGCAATGGCGGAGCCTCGCCCTGGGTGAACCACCTTCTTGATCATGGTATCTTCCTTGCCAGGTAAGTATGAGTTGAACCAGCCGCAGGCAAGGTGCCGGTTCCCAGACACTGCACTCTGACTGACGGTTGCTGCGACCCGTAATCTCAGAGTTCAGTGCCTGTGGCTTGAGCTCACAACAAACAAACATCGGTGTGACGTTCAAGCATGCGCTTGCACACTTCTAGCTGGGTGAGAATTTGGGGATATTTGGTGTCCAACCTGCTGAGCTGCGGCCCTGAGCCCATCTGTGAATACACACCGCCACGTCTCATTAAGTATTACCGGCCTGGAGCACACTCCAAAATGGCCCCGAATGTTTACGGTATATCTGTGTGATTTCCAAACACGCTGTTGCACATCTACGGCTCTCTCGCTCTTGCTTTTGGTGCTGTTCTGCTTCAGAGCTTCGCCGCCGGAGCTATCGGGCGGAGGTGCTGAGGAGGAGCCGTTGTTGTGCCCAAATGAAAAAGACTGCACCACGGCAAGTGACAAGTGTGCCAGGAAGTGGCGTCGGTCAGCAAGCTCGGGTGTCATCGCTTCTCGGCCTTTTGGCTAAGATCAAGTGTAGTATCTGTTCTTATCAGTTTAATATCTGATACGTCCCTATCAGGGGACAACTTATTAAATGGATTTTTGCTACGAGGAGATGAAAAAGGGGCTTGCCCCGTTCACTCCACGCATCGACCTGGTATTGCAGTGCCGCTGGGAACGGTGCATGCTCCTTTGGGCTTGTGCAAAGTCAAGTTTGGACGGGAAGCGGCGTCTCCCGCTCGGTCGGTCGGCGCCGTGGCGGAAAAACAGAGCCGATTGTTTTTGGGTGGCTGTGAGGTCGGCAGGCACGGTTTCAACGAGGCGCTGCCGACTCCAAAGCGGGTCTCTTGTGGAACGTCGTTGGTTCAAATCAGCGTACAAGCCTTGACGACTGGCAGGAAAGTACAACGCTCGCTCCAGCGGAAGATGAAGCCTTGGAAAAAGTGCGAGGAAGATAACGGCTCCCGAAACATCTTTGCCTTTTGAATGGCTGACATAAAACGGAGCAGATGGAATATTGGCACTGTGAACATGTGAGCAAGAATTGGGAGTGGGTGTGGCCTCTGCCCGGAAATGCAGCACGCCGAGTGAGGCTGACCGCGAGGGCACGGGCTGGGAAGAATAGGGCCTTTGACTGCTCTTGGAGAAAGGTCTGTGCTTGCTCTGCTTTCTCTTCATTGCGCACAAGTCTTTCGCCTTTTACTAAAGACTTCCGTGGAGAGGAGCACAAATGAGTTCAATCTATTTTTGGAAAGCTCAGCCGTTTGGTTGAGCCTTGTACGTGTGTGGAAGACAAATAGAAAGTTGATCTTAGCTCGCTGGTAGTGTGGTTGGAAGCTGGTCCAACTTGCCTGCGTGTAAACGCACAAGTAAACATGCCTCGCAGCTTTCTGTTACTTAGCTCCCGCTGGGTGCGTAGGCCACATCCTCCAAAATGGGAACGCTCAACACATAGCTCAACAGACACTGCTGCACAGCAGCTCTGCCACGTTTTGGGACTCACAGAAAAAAAAAAAAAAAAAAACAAAACAAAAAAAAAAAAAAAAAACCCATCAAAGCCCTCCAGCCCCAGTCACGCTTTTGGGGAAAGCAGAAAAGGAAGCAGTGCGCACCTCCTTCGTTTTTGTTCTACACGAAGTGCAGGGGGAGAGCGCGAACGCAGTCCCCCCACTACCAGAAATTATGCAGTCGAGATTCCCACATTTGGGGAATTCGCAGGGGTCAGCACCACCGGAGTGCAATGGCGGAGCCTCGCCCTGGGTGAACCACCTTCTTGATCATGGTATCTCCCCTGCCAGGTAAGTATGAGTTGAACCAGCCGCAGGCAAGGTGCCGGTTCCCAGACACTGCACTCTGACTGACGGTTGCTGCGACCCGTAATCTCAGAGTTCAGTGCCTGTGGCTTGAGCTCACAACAAACAAACATCGGTGTGACGTTCAAGCATGCGCTTGCACACTTCTAGCTGGGTGAGAATTTGGGGATATTTGGTGTCCAACCTGCTGAGCTGCGGCCCTGAGCCCATCTGTGAATACACACCGCCACGTCTCATTAAGTATTACCGGCCTGGAGCACACTCCAAAATGGCCCCGAATGTTTACGGTATATCTGTGTGATTTCCAAGTACGCTGTTGCACATCTACGGCTCTCTCGCTCTTGCTTTTGGTGCTGTTCTGCTTCAGAGCTTCGCCGCGGAGCTATCGGGCGGAGGTGCTGAGGAGGAGCCGTTGTTGTGCCCAAATGAAAAGACTGCACCACGGCAAGTGACAAGTGTGCCAGGAAGTGGCGTCGGTCAGCAAGCGCTCGGGTGTCATCGCTTCTCGGCCTTTTGGCTAAGATCAAGTGTAGTATCTGTTCTTATCAGTTTAATATCTGATACGTCCCCCTATCAGGGGACAACTTATTAAATGGATTTTTGCTACGAGGAGATGAAAAAGGGGCTTGCCCCGTTCACTCCACGCATCGACCTGGTATTGCAGTGCCGCTGGGAACGGTGCATGCTCCTTTGGGCTTGTGCAAAGTCAAGTTTGGACGGGAAGCGCGGCGTCTCCCGCTCGGTCGGCGCCGTGGCGGAAAAACAGAGCCGATGTTTTTTGGGTGGCTGTGAGGTCGGCAGGCACGGTTTCAACGAGGCGCTGCCGACTCCAAAGCGGGGTCTCTTGTGGAACGTCGTTGGTTCAAATCAGCGTACAAGCCTTGACGACTGGCAGGAAAGTACAACGCTCGCTCCAGCGGAAGATGAAGCCTTGGAAAAAGTGCGAGGAAGATAACGGCTCCCGAAACATCTTTGCCTTTTGAATGGCTGACATAAAACGGAGCAGATGGAATATTGGCACTGTGAACATGTGAGCAAGAATTGGGAGTGGGTGTGGCCTCTGCCCGGAAATGCAGCACGCCGAGTGAGGCTGACCGCGAGGGCACGGGCTGGGAAGAATAGGGCCTTTGACTGCTCTTGGAGAAAGGTCTGTGCTTGCTCTGCTTTCTCTTCATTGCGCACAAGTCTTTCGCCTTTTACTAAAGACTTCCGTGGAGAGGAGCACAAATGAGTTCAATCTATTTTTGGAAAGCTCAGCCGTTTGGTTGAGCCTTGTACGTGTGTGGAAGACAAATAGAAAGTTGATCTTAGCTCGCTGGTAGTGTGGTTGGAAGCTGGTCCAACTTGCCTGCGTGTAAACGCACAAGTAAACATGCCTCGCAGCTTTCTGTTACTTAGCTCCCGGTGGGTGCGTAGGCCACATCCACCAAAATGGGAACGCTAAAAACATAGATCAACATACACTGCTGCACAGCAGCTCTGCCACGTTTTGGGACTCACAGAAAAAAAAAAAAAAAAAAACCCATCAAAGCCCTCCAGCCCCAGTCACGCTTTTGGGGAAAGCAGAAAAGGAAGCAGTGCGCACCTCCTTCGTTTTTGTTCTACACGAAGTGCAGGGGAGAGCGCGAACGCAGTCCCCCACTACCAGAAATTATGCAGTCGAGATTCCCACATTTGGGGAATTCGCAGGGGTCAGCACCACCGAGTGCAATGGCGGAGCCTCGCCCTGGGTGAACCACCTTCTTGATCATGGTATCTCCCTTGCCAGGTAAGTATGAGTTGAACCAGCCGCAGGCAAGGTGCCGGTTCCCAGACACTGCACTCTGACTGACGGTTGCTGCGACCCGTAATCTCAGAGTTCAGTGCCTGTGGCTTGAGCTCACAACAAACAAACATCGGTGTGACGTTCAAGCATGCGCTTGCACACTTCTAGCTGGGTGAGAATTTGGGGATATTTGGTGTCCAACCTGCTGAGCTGCGGCCCTGAGCCCATCTGTGAATACACACCGCCACGTCTCATTAAGTATTACCGGCCTGGAGCACACTCCAAAATGGCCCCGAATGTTTACGGTATATCTGTGTGATTTACAATTTCGCTGTTGCACATCTACGGCTCTCTCGCTCTTGCTTTTGGTGCTGTTCTGCTTCAGAGCTTCGCCGCGGAGCTATCGGGCGGAGGTGCTGAGGAGGAGCCGTTGTTGTGCCCAAATGAAAAGACTGCACCACGGCAAGTGACAAGTGTGCCAGGAAGTGGCGTCGGTCAGCAAGCGCTCGGGTGTCATCGCTTCTCGGCCTTTTGGCTAAGATCAAGTGTAGTATCTGTTCTTATCAGTTTAATATCTGATACGTCCCCTATCAGGGGACAACTTATTAAATGGATTTTTGCTACGAGGAGATGAAAAAGGGGCTTGCCCCGTTCACTCCACGCATCGACCTGGTATTGCAGTGCCGCTGGGAACGGTGCATGCTCCTTTGGGCTTGTGCAAAGTCAAGTTTGGACGGGAAGCACGGCGTCTCCCGCTCGCACGGCGCCGTGGCGGAAAAACAGAGCCGATTTTTGTTTTTTGGGTGGCTGTGAGGTCGGCAGGCATGGTTTCAACGAGGCGCTGCCGACTCCAAAGCGGGGTCTCTTGTGGAACGTCGTTGGTTCAAATCAGCGTACAAGCCTTGACGACTGGCAGGAAAGTACAACGCTCGCTCCAGCGGAAGATGAAGCCTTGGAAAAAGTGCGAGGAAGATAACGGCTCCCGAAACATCTTTGCCTTTTGAATGGCTGACATAAAACGGAGCAGATGGAATATTGGCACTGTGAACATGTGAGCAAGAATTGGGAGTGGGTGTGGCCTCTGCCCGGAAATGCAGCACGCCGAGTGAGGCTGACCGCGAGGGCACGGGCTGGGAAGAATAGGGCCTTTGACTGCTCTTGGAGAAAGGTCTGTGCTTGCTCTGCTTTCTCTTCATTGCGCACAAGTCTTTCGCCTTTTACTAAAGACTTCCGTGGAGAGGAGCACAAATGAGTTCAATCTATTTTTGGAAAGCTCAGCCGTTTGGTTGAGCCTTGTACGTGTGTGGAAGACAAATAGAAAGTTGATCTTAGCTCGCTGGTAGTGTGGTTGGAAGCTGGTCCAACTTGCCTGCGTGTAAACGCACAAGTAAACATGCCTCGCAGCTTTCTGTTACTTAGCTCCCGCTGGGTGCGTAGGCCACATCCTCCAAAATGGGAACGCTCAACACATAGCTCAACAGACACTGCTGCACAGCAGCTCTGCCACGTTTTGGGACTCACAGAAAAAAAAAAAAAAAAAAAAACCCATCAAAGCCCTCCAGCCCCAGTCACGCTTTTGGGGAAAGCAGAAAAGGAAGCAGTGCGCACCTCCTTCGTTTTTGTTCTACACGAAGTGCAGGGGGAGAGCGCGAACGCAGTCCCCACTACCAGAAATTATGCAGTCGAGATTCCCACATTTGGGGAATTCGCAGGGGTCAGCACCACCGAAGTGCAATGGCGGAGCCTCGCCCTGGGTGAACCACCTTCTTGATCATGGTATCTCCCCTGCCAGGTAAGTATGAGTTGAACCAGCCGCAGGCAAGGTGCCGGTTCCCAGACACTGCACTCTGACTGACGGTTGCTGCGACCCGTAATCTCAGAGTTCAGTGCCTGTGGCTTGAGCTCACAACAAACAAACATCGGTGTGACGTTCAAGCATGCGCTTGCACACTTCTAGCTGGGTGAGAATTTGGGGATATTTGGTGTCCAACCTGCTGAGCTGCGGCCCTGAGCCCATCTGTGAATACACACCGCCACGTCTCATTAAGTATTACCGGCCTGGAGCACACTCCAAAATGGCCCCGAATGTTTACGGTATATCTGTGTGATTTCCAAGTACGCTGTTGCACATCTACGGCTCTCTCGCTCTTGCTTTTGGTGCTGTTCTGCTTCAGAGCTTCGCCGCGGAGCTATCGGGCGGAGGTGCTGAGGAGGAGCCGTTGTTGTGCCCAAATGAAAAGACTGCACCACGGCAAGTGACAAGTGTGCCAGGAAGTGGCGTCGGTCAGCAAGCGCTCGGGTGTCATCGCTTCTCGGCCTTTTGGCTAAGATCAAGTGTAGTATCTGTTCTTATCAGTTTAATATCTGATACGTCCCCTATCAGGGGACAACTTATTAAATGGATTTTTGCTACGAGGAGATGAAAAAGGGGCTTGCCCCGTTCACTCCACGCATCGACCTGGTATTGCAGTGCCGCTGGGAACGGTGCATGCTCCTTTGGGCTTGTGCAAAGTCAAGTTTGGACGGGAAGCGCGGCGTCTCCGCTCGGTCGGCGCCGTGGCGGAAAAACAGAGCCGATTGTTTTTGGGTGGCTGTGAGGTCGGCAGGCACGGTTTCAACGAGGCGCTGCCGACTCCAAAGCGGGTCTCTTGTGGAACGTCGTTGGTTCAAATCAGCGTACAAGCCTTGACGACTGGCAGGAAAGTACAACGCGCTCGCTCCAGCGGAAGATGAAGCCTTGGAAAAAGTGCGAGGAAGATAACGGCTCCCGAAACATCTTTGCCTTTTGAATGGCTGACATAAAACGGAGCAGATGGAATATTGGCACTGTGAACATGTGAGCAAGAATTGGGAGTGGGTGTGGCCTCTGCCCGGAAATGCAGCACGCCGAGTGAGGCTGACCGCGAGGGCACGGGCTGGGAAGAATAGGGCCTTTGACTGCTCTTGGAGAAAGGTCTGTGCTTGCTCTGCTTTCTCTTCATTGCGCACAAGTCTTTCGCCTTTTACTAAAGACTTCCGTGGAGAGGAGCACAAATGAGTTCAATCTATTTTTGGAAAGCTCAGCCGTTTGGTTGAGCCTTGTACGTGTGTGGAAGACAAATAGAAAGTTGATCTTAGCTCGCTGGTAGTGTGGTTGGAAGCTGGTCCAACTTGCCTGCGTGTAAACGCACAAGTAAACATGCCTCGCAGCTTTCTGTTACTTAGCTCCCGCTGGGTGCGTAGGCCACATCCTCCAAAATGGGAACGCTCAACACATAGCTCAACAGACACTGCTGCACAGCAGCTCTGCCACGTTTTGGGACTCAAATAAAAAAAAAAAAAAAAAAAACCCATCAAAGCCCTCCAGCCCCAGTCACGCTTTTGGGGAAAGCAGAAAAGGAAGCAGTGCGCACCTCCTTCGTTTTTGTTCTACACGAAGTGCAGGGGGAGAGCGCGAACGCAGTCCCCCCCACTACCAGAAATTATGCAGTCGAGATTCCCACATTTGGGGAATTCGCAGGGGTCAGCACCACCGGAGTGCAATGGCGGAGCCTCGCCCTGGGTGAACCACCTTCTTGATCATGGTATCTCCCTTGCCAGGTAAGTATGAGTTGAACCAGCCGCAGGCAAGGTGCCGGTTCCCAGACACTGCACTCTGACTGACGGTTGCTGCGACCCGTAATCTCAGAGTTCAGTGCCTGTGGCTTGAGCTCACAACAAACAAACATCGGTGTGACGTTCAAGCATGCGCTTGCACACTTCTAGCTGGGTGAGAATTTGGGGATATTTGGTGTCCAACCTGCTGAGCTGCGGCCCTGAGCCCATCTGTGAATACACACCGCCACGTCTCATTAAGTATTACCGGCCTGGAGCACACTCCAAAATGGCCCCGAATGTTTACGGTATATCTGTGTGATTTCCAAGTACGCTGTTGCACATCTACGGCTCTCTCGCTCTTGCTTTTGGTGCTGTTCTGCTTCAGAGCTTCGCCGCGGAGCTATCGGGCGGAGGTGCTGAGGAGGAGCCGTTGTTGTGCCCAAATGAAAAGACTGCACCACGGCAAGTGACAAGTGTGCCAGGAAGTGGCGTCGGTCAGCAAGCGCTCGGGTGTCATCGCTTCTCGGCCTTTTGGCTAAGATCAAGTGTAGTATCTGTTCTTATCAGTTTAATATCTGATACGTCCCCTATCAGGGGACAACTTATTAAATGGATTTTTGCTACGAGGAGATGAAACGCATCGACCTGGTATTGCAGTGCCGCTGGGAACGGTGCATGCTCCTTTGGGCTTGTGCAAAGTCAAGTTTGGACGGGAAGCGCGGCGTCTCCCGCTCGCTCGGCGCCGTGGCGGAAAAACAGAGCCGATTTTTGTTTTTTGGGTGGCTGTGAGGTCGGCAGGCACGGTTTCAACGAGGCGCTGCCGACTCCAAAGCGGGGTCTCTTGTGGAACGTCGTTGGTTCAAATCAGCGTACAAGCCTTGACGACTGGCAGGAAAGTACAACGCTCGCTCCAGCGGAAGATGAAGCCTTGGAAAAAGTGCGAGGAAGATAACGGCTCCCGAAACATCTTTGCCTTTTGAATGGCTGACATAAAACGGAGCAGATGGAATATTGGCACTGTGAACATGTGAGCAAGAATTGGGAGTGGGTGTGGCCTCTGCCCGGAAATGCAGCACGCCGAGTGAGGCTGACCGCGAGGGCACGGGCTGGGAAGAATAGGGCCTTTGACTGCTCTTGGAGAAAGGTCTGTGCTTGCTCTGCTTTCTCTTCATTGCGCACAAGTCTTTCGCCTTTTACTAAAGACTTCCGTGGAGAGGAGCACAAATGAGTTCAATCTATTTTTGGAAAGCTCAGCCGTTTGGTTGAGCCTTGTACGTGTGTGGAAGACAAATAGAAAGTTGATCTTAGCTCGCTGGTAGTGTGGTTGGAAGCTGGTCCAACTTGCCTGCGTGTAAACGCACAAGTAAACATGCCTCGCAGCTTTCTGTTACTTAGCTCCCGCTGGGTGCGTAGGCCACATCCTCCAAAATGGGAACGCTCAACACATAGCTCAACAGACACTGCTGCACAGCAGCTCTGCCACGTTTTGGGACTCACAGAAAAAAAAAAAAAAAAAAAACCCATCAAAGCCCTCCAGCCCCAGTCACGCTTTTGGGGAAAGCAGAAAAGGAAGCAGTGCGCACCTCCTTCGTTTTTGTTCTACACGAAGTGCAGGGGGAGAGCGCGAACGCAGTCCCCCCACTACCAGAAATTATGCAGTCGAGATTCCCACATTTGGGGAATTCGCAGGGGTCAGCACCACCGGAGTGCAATGGCGGAGCCTCGCCCTGGGTGAACCACCTTCTTGATCATGGTATCTCCCCTGCCAGGTAAGTATGAGTTGAACCAGCCGCAGGCAAGGTGCCGGTTCCCAGACACTGCACTCTGACTGACGGTTGCTGCGACCCGTAATCTCAGAGTTCAGTGCCTGTGGCTTGAGCTCACAACAAACAAACATCGGTGTGACGTTCAAGCATGCGCTTGCACACTTCTAGCTGGGTGAGAATTTGGGGATATTTGGTGTCCAACCTGCTGAGCTGCGGCCCTGAGCCCATCTGTGAATACACACCGCCACGTCTCATTAAGTATTACCGGCCTGGAGCACACTCCAAAATGGCCCCGAATGTTTACGGTATATCTGTGTGATTTCCAAGTACGCTGTTGCACATCTACGGCTCTCTCGCTCTTGCTTTTGGTGCTGTTCTGCTTCAGAGCTTCGCCGGAGCTATCGGGCGGAGGTGCTGAGGAGGAGCCGTTGTTGTGCCCAAATGAAAAGACTGCACCACGGCAAGTGACAAGTGTGCCAGGAAGTGGCGTCGGTCAGCAAGCGCTCGGGTGTCATCGCTTCTCGGCCTTTTGGCTAAGATCAAGTGTAGTATCTGTTCTTATCAGTTTAATATCTGATACGTCCCTATCAGGGGACAACTTATTAAATGGATTTTTGCTACGAGGAGATGAAAAAGGGGCTTGCCCCGTTCACTCCACGCATCGACCTGGTATTGCAGTGCCGCTGGGAACGGTGCATGCTCCTTTGGGCTTGTGCAAAGTCAAGTTTGGACGGGAAGCGCGCGGCGTCTCCCGCTCGGTCGGCGCCGTGGCGGAAAAACAGAGCCGATTGTTTTTGGGTGGCTGTGAGGTCGGCAGGCACGGTTTCAACGAGGCGCTGCCGACTCCAAAGCGGGTCTCTTGTGGAACGTCGTTGGTTCAAATCAGCGTACAAGCCTTGACGACTGGCAGGAAAGTACAACGCTCGCTCCAGCGGAAGATGAAGCCTTGGAAAAAGTGCGAGGAAGATAACGGCTCCCGAAACATCTTTGCCTTTTGAATGGCTGACATAAAACGGAGCAGATGGAATATTGGCACTGTGAACATGTGAGCAAGAATTGGGAGTGGGTGTGGCCTATGCCGGAAATGCAGCACGCCGAGTGAGGCTGACCGCGAGGGCACGGGCTGGGAAGAATAGGGCCTTTGACTGCTCTTGGAGAAAGGTCTGTACTTGCTCTGCTTTCTCTACATTCATTGCGCACAAGTCTTTCGCCTTTTACTAAAGACTTCCGTGGAGAGGAGCACAAATGAGTTCAATCTATTTTTGGAAAGCTCAGCCGTTTGGTTGAGCCTTGTACGTGTGTGGAAGACAAATAGAAAGTTGATCTTAGCTCGCTGGTAGTGTGGTTGGAAGCTGGTCCAACTTGCCTGCGTGTAAACGCACAAGTAAACATGCCTCGCAGCTTTCTGTTACTTAGCTCCCGCTGGGTGCGTAGGCCACATCCTCCAAAATGGGAACGCTCAACACATAGCTCAACAGACACTGCTGCACAGCAGCTCTGCCACGTTTTGGGACTCACAGGAAAAAAAAAAAAAAAAAAAAAAAAAAAAACCATCAAAGCCCTCCAGCCCCAGTCACGCTTTTGGGGAAAGCAGAAAAGGAAGCAGTGCGCACCTCCTTCGTTTTTGTTCTACACGAAGTGCAGGGGGAGAGCGCGAACGCAGTCCCCCCACTACCAGAAATTATGCAGTCGAGATTCCCACATTTGGGGAATTCGCAGGGGTCAGCACCACCGGAGTGCAATGGCGGAGCCTCGCCCTGGGTGAACCACCTTCTTGATCATGGTATCTCCCCTGCCAGGTAAGTATGAGTTGAACCAGCCGCAGGCAAGGTGCCGGTTCCCAGACACTGCACTCTGACTGACGGTTGCTGCGACCCGTAATCTCAGAGTTCAGTGCCTGTGGCTTGAGCTCACAACAAACAAACATCGGTGTGACGTTCAAGCATGCGCTTGCACACTTCTAGCTGGGTGAGAATTTGGGGATATTTGGTGTCCAACCTGCTGAGCTGCGGCCCTGAGCCCATCTGTGAATACACACCGCCACGTCTCATTAAGTATTACCGGCCTGGAGCACACTCCAAAATGGCCCCGAATGTTTACGGTATATCTGTGTGATTTCCAAATGCACGCTGTTGCACATCTACGGCTCTCTCGCTCTTGCTTTTGGTGCTGTTCTGCTTCAGAGCTTCGCCGCGGAGCTATCGGGCGGAGGTGCTGAGGAGGAGCCGTTGTTGTGCCCAAATGAAAAGACTGCACCACGGCAAGTGACAAGTGTGCCAGGAAGTGGCGTCGGTCAGCAAGCGCTCGGGTGTCATCGCTTCTCGGCCTTTTGGCTAAGATCAAGTGTAGTATCTGTTCTTATCAGTTTAATATCTGATACGTCCCCTATCAGGGGACAACTTATTAAATGGATTTTTGCTACGAGGAGATGAAAAAGGGGCTTGCCCCGTTCACTCCACGCATCGACCTGGTATTGCAGTGCCGCTGGGAACGGTGCATGCTCCTTTGGGCTTGTGCAAAGTCAAGTTTGGACGGGAAGCGCGGCGTCTCCCGCTCGCTCGGCGCCGTGGCGGAAAAACAGAGCCGATTGTTTTTTGGGTGGCTGTGAGGTCGGCAGGCACGGTTTCAACGAGGCGCTGCCGACTCCAAAGCGGGGTCTCTTGTGGAACGTCGTTGGTTCAAATCAGCGTACAAGCCTTGACGACTGGCAGGAAAGTACAACGCTCGCTCCAGCGGAAGATGAAGCCTTGGAAAAAGTGCGAGGAAGATAACGGCTCCCGAAACATCTTTGCCTTTTGAATGGCTGACATAAAACGGAGCAGATGGAATATTGGCACTGTGAACATGTGAGCAAGAATTGGGAGTGGGTGTGGCCTCTGCCCGGAAATGCAGCACGCCGAGTGAGGCTGACCGCGAGGGCACGGGCTGGGAAGAATAGGGCCTTTGACTGCTCTTGGAGAAAGGTCTGTGCTTGCTCTGCTTTCTCTTCATTGCGCACAAGTCTTTCGCCTTTTACTAAAGACTTCCGTGGAGAGGAGCACAAATGAGTTCAATCTATTTTTGGAAAGCTCAGCCGTTTGGTTGAGCCTTGTACGTGTGTGGAAGACAAATAGAAAGTTGATCTTAGCTCGCTGGTAGTGTGGTTGGAAGCTGGTCCAACTTGCCTGCGTGTAAACGCACAAGTAAACATGCCTCGCAGCTTTCTGTTACTTAGCTCCCGCTGGGTGCGTAGGCCACATCCTCCAAAATGGGAACGCTCAACACATAGCTCAACAGACACTGCTGCACAGCAGCTCTGCCACGTTTTGGGACTCACAGAAAAAAAAAAAAAAAAAACACAAAAAAAACCCATCAAAGCCCTCCAGCCCCAGTCACGCTTTTGGGGAAAGCAGAAAAGGAAGCAGTGCGCACCTCCTTCGTTTTTGTTCTACACGAAGTGCAGGGGGAGAGCGCGAACGCAGTCCCCCCACTACCAGAAATTATGCAGTCGAGATTCCCACATTTGGGGAATTCGCAGGGGTCAG
Source organism: Synanceia verrucosa (assembly GCA_029721515.1). Taxonomy (NCBI): domain Eukaryota; kingdom Metazoa; phylum Chordata; class Actinopteri; order Perciformes; family Synanceiidae; genus Synanceia; species Synanceia verrucosa. The sequence continues at coordinate 22,755 of JAQQSB010002257.1, forward strand.
CACCACCGGAGTGCAATGGCGGAGCCTCGCCCTGGGTGAACCACCTTCTTGATCATGGTATCTCCCCTGCCAGGTAAGTATGAGTTGAACCAGCCGCAGGCAAGGTGCCGGTTCCCAGACACTGCACTCTGACTGACGGTTGCTGCGACCCGTAATCTCAGAGTTCAGTGCCTGTGGCTTGAGCTCACAACAAACAAACATCGGTGTGACGTTCAAGCATGCGCTTGCACACTTCTAGCTGGGTGAGAATTTGGGGATATTTGGTGTCCAACCTGCTGAGCTGCGGCCCTGAGCCCATCTGTGAATACACACCGCCACGTCTCATTAAGTATTACCGGCCTGGAGCACACTCCAAAATGGCCCCGAATGTTTACGGTATATCTGTGTGATTTCCAAGTACGCTGTTGCACATCTACGGCTCTCTCGCTCTTGCTTTTGGTGCTGTTCTGCTTCAGAGCTTCGCCGAGGAGCTATCGGGCGGAGGTGCTGAGGAGGAGCCGTTGTTGTGCCCAAATGAAAAGACTGCACCACGGCAAGTGACAAGTGTGCCAGGAAGTGGCGTCGGTCAGCAAGCGCTCGGGTGTCATCGCTTCTCGGCCTTTTGGCTAAGATCAAGTGTAGTATCTGTTCTTATCAGTTTAATATCTGATACGTCCCCTATCAGGGGACAACTTATTAAATGGATTTTTGCTACGAGGAGATGAAACGCATCGACCTGGTATTGCAGTGCCGCTGGGAACGGTGCATGCTCCTTTGGGCTTGTGCAAAGTCAAGTTTGGACGGGAAGCGCGGCGTCTCCCGCTCGCTCGGCGCCGTGGCGGAAAAACAGAGCCGATTGTTTTTGGGTGGCTGTGAGGTCGGCAGGCACGGTTTCAACGAGGCGCTGCCGACTCCAAAGCGGGTCTCTTGTGGAACGTCGTTGGTTCAAATCAGCGTACAAGCCTTGACGACTGGCAGGAAAGTACAACGCTGCTCCAGCGGAAGATGAAGCCTTGGAAAAAGTGCGAGGAAGATAACGGCTCCCGAAACATCTTTGCCTTTTGAATGGCTGACATAAAACGGAGCAGATGGAATATTGGCACTGTGAACATGTGAGCAAGAATTGGGAGTGGGTGTGGCCTCTGCCCGGAAATGCAGCACGCCGAGTGAGGCTGACCGCGAGGGCACGGGCTGGGAAGAATAGGGCCTTTGACTGCTCTTGGAGAAAGGTCTGTGCTTGCTCTGCTTTCTCTTCATTGCGCACAAGTCTTTCGCCTTTTACTAAAGACTTCCGTGGAGAGGAGCACAAATGAGTTCAATCTATTTTTGGAAAGCTCAGCCGTTTGGTTGAGCCTTGTACGTGTGTGGAAGACAAATAGAAAGTTGATCTTAGCTCGCTGGTAGTGTGGTTGGAAGCTGGTCCAACTTGCCTGCGTGTAAACGCACAAGTAAACATGCCTCGCAGCTTTCTGTTACTTAGCTCCCGCTGGGTGCGTAGGCCACATCCTCCAAAATGGGAACGCTCAACACATAGCTCAACAGACACTGCTGCACAGCAGCTCTGCCACGTTTTGGGACTCACAGAAAAAAAAAAAAAAAAAAACCCATCAAAGCCCTCCAGCCCCAGTCACGCTTTTGGGGAAAGCAGAAAAGGAAGCAGTGCGCACCTCCTTCGTTTTTGTTCTCACCGAAGTGCAGGGGAGAGCGAACGCAGTCCCCCCACTACCAGAAATTATGCAGTCGAGATTCCCACATTTGGGGAATTCGCAGGGGTCAGCACCACCGGAGTGCAATGGCGGAGCCTCGCCCTGGGTGAACCACCTTCTTGATCATGGTATCTCCCCTGCCAGGTAAGTATGAGTTGAACCAGCCGCAGGCAAGGTGCCGGTTCCCAGACACTGCACTCTGACTGACGGTTGCTGCGACCCGTAATCTCAGAGTTCAGTGCCTGTGGCTTGAGCTCACAACAAACAAACATCGGTGTGACGTTCAAGCATGCGCTTGCACACTTCTAGCTGGGTGAGAATTTGGGGATATTTGGTGTCCAACCTGCTGAGCTGCGGCCCTGAGCCCATCTGTGAATACACACCGCCACGTCTCATTAAGTATTACCGGCCTGGAGCACACTCCAAAATGGCCCCGAATGTTTACGGTATATCTGTGTGATTTCCAAGTACGCTGTTGCACATCTACGGCTCTCTCGCTCTTGCTTTTGGTGCTGTTCTGCTTCAGAGCTTCGCCGCGGAGCTATCGGGCGGAGGTGCTGAGGAGGAGCCGTTGTTGTGCCCAAATGAAAAGACTGCACCACGGCAAGTGACAAGTGTGCCAGGAAGTGGCGTCGGTCAGCAAGCGCTCGGGTGTCATCGCTTCTCGGCCTTTTGGCTAAGATCAAGTGTAGTATCTGTTCTTATCAGTTTAATATCTGATACGTCCCCTATCAGGGGACAACTTATTAAATGGATTTTTGCTACGAGGAGATGAAAAAGGGGCTTGCCCCGTTCACTCCACGCATCGACCTGGTATTGCAGTGCCGCTGGGAACGGTGCATGCTCCTTTGGGCTTGTGCAAAGTCAAGTTTGGACGGGAAGCGCGGCGTCTCCGCTCGGTCGGCGCCGTGGCGGAAAAACAGAGCCGATTGTTTTTGGGTGGCTGTGAGGTCGGCAGGCACGGTTTCAACGAGGCGCTGCCGACTCCAAAGCGGGTCTCTTGTGGAACGTCGTTGGTTCAAATCAGCGTACAAGCCTTGACGACTGGCAGGAAAGTACAACGCTCGCTCCAGCGGAAGATGAAGCCTTGGAAAAAGTGCGAGGAAGATAACGGCTCCCGAAACATCTTTGCCTTTTGAATGGCTGACATAAAACGGAGCAGATGGAATATTGGCACTGTGAACATGTGAGCAAGAATTGGGAGTGGGTGTGGCCTCTGCCCGGAAATGCAGCACGCCGAGTGAGGCTGACCGCGAGGGCACGGGCTGGGAAGAATAGGGCCTTTGACTGCTCTTGGAGAAAGGTCTGTGCTTGCTCTGCTTTCTCTTCATTGCGCACAAGTCTTTCGCCTTTTACTAAAGACTTCCGTGGAGAGGAGCACAAATGAGTTCAATCTATTTTTGGAAAGCTCAGCCGTTTGGTTGAGCCTTGTACGTGTGTGGAAGACAAATAGAAAGTTGATCTTAGCTCGCTGGTAGTGTGGTTGGAAGCTGGTCCAACTTGCCTGCGTGTAAACGCACAAGTAAACATGCCTCGCAGCTTTCTGTTACTTAGCTCCCGCTGGGTGCGTAGGCCACATCCTCCAAAATGGGAACGCTCAACACATAGCTCAACAGACACTGCTGCACAGCAGCTCTGCCACGTTTTGGGACTCACATAAAAAAAAAAAAAAAAAAACCCATCAAAGCCCTCCAGCCCCAGTCACGCTTTTGGGGAAAGCAGAAAAGGAAGCAGTGCGCACCTCCTTCGTTTTTGTTCTACACGAAGTGCAGGGGGAGAGCGCGAACGCAGTCCCCCACTACCAGAAATTATGCAGTCGAGATTCCCACATTTGGGGAATTCGCAGGGGTCAGCACCACCGGAGTGCAATGGCGGAGCCTCGCCCTGGGTGAACCACCTTCTTGATCATGGTATCTCCCCTGCCAGGTAAGTATGAGTTGAACCAGCCGCAGGCAAGGTGCCGGTTCCCAGACACTGCACTCTGACTGACGGTTGCTGCGACCCGTAATCTCAGAGTTCAGTGCCTGTGGCTTGAGCTCACAACAAACAAAC
>JAQQSB010002258.1:0-26143 GCA_029721515.1 Synanceia verrucosa
CCCAGGGTTTATTTCGAAAAAGGAACAGGACACATTTTAAAAAGACACGTTTGAGAAAACGTGCAGAAAAAAAAAAATGATTTCAGTGAGATGGGGAGAGAGCAGAGCTGAGAGCAGAATGAGTCAAATGAGGACAAACTGCACTGAAAGGGTTTCAGATGTCCACATGTGGTCTTCATTCAGTCATTCATTACGCTTTGCTGTGTTCAGGTGTTCAACTAAAAGCTCATGCTTTTTGTGAGCAAATCTGAAATGTGAAATTCTTCAGGGCGAAACTAAATGAAGAGCTGCTGGGAACACAGAGTCGATGTGATGACGTGTTACTGTCAACATGTTGCATCACTTCCTGTTCCTGCTCCACAGCAGCTCTACTAAAACCTAGTTTATCATTTTATTTTTTATTTTATTTCATCCATTGATTAAAATCAAAACAATTCAGTAAACAGAATATACAATGCTCCAAATATGAATGAAAGGGAGCAGAAAGAAGAATAGTCAAATACATTCAGTGGGCAGAGCAGAGAATATTTAGAAATAAATGGAAAAAGTGTCAAAGAGTGTCAATACAAATGTCCCAAAACGTCATCAAATAGACAGATTATGGTATGTTGAATTAATTCATAGTAATACATGTTAAAAAAGTCAGGAAACATATTATGTTGAAATGTAAAAATGTCACATCAAACATATCATAAAAATCTTTAAAATGCCTTAAAATAGCATATTGAATGAATTCATGGTGATTTACGTTCAAAAGTTGTAGGAGTCATTTTTAAGATGTTATGAATTTAGAAAAATGGTCATACTATAGTATGTCAAAAAGTCAAAATGTCACATCATAAAAATCTTTAAAATGTCTTAAAATAGCATGTTGAATGAATTCATGGTGATTTATGATCAAAAGTTGTGTTTGAGTCATTTTTAAGATGTTATGAATTTAGAAAATGTCATACTATAGTATGTCAAAAAGTCAAAAATGCCACATCATAAAATATCATAAAAATCTTTAAAATGTCTTAAAATAGCATGTTGAATGAATTCATGGTGATTTACATTCAAAAAGTTGTGTTTAGTCATTTTTAAGATGTTATGAATTTAGAAAATGGTCATACTATAGTATGTCAAAAAGTCAAAAATGCCACATCATAAAATATCATAAAAATCTTTAAAATGTCTTAAAATAGCATGTTGAATGAATTCATGGTGATTTACATTCAAAAAGTTGTGTTTGAGTCATTTTTAAGATGTCTAAATTTAAGAAAATGGTCATACTATAGTATGTCAAAAAAGTTAAAAATGTCACATCATAAAATATCATAAAAAATCTTTAAAATGTCTTAAAATAGCATGTTGAATGAATTCATGGTGATTTATGTTCAAAAAGTTGTGTAAGAGTCATTTTAAGATGTTATAAATTTAGAAAAATGGTCATACTAGTATGTCAAAAAAGTCAAAATGCCACATCATAAAATATCATAAAAATCTTTAAAATGTCTTAAATGTGTATAGAAATGTATGGTTGTGAACTTAGGGTGGGGGGCAGCGCTGAGGGGGGTCATTGCCATTTATTTCAACCTTTTTTTGTGTGTTTTTATATAAAATTATTTAATACCGGAAAGATATTATTATTATTATAATTATTTGAAGTTTTTAAGAAGCATCAAAAGAGAGTTTGACTGGACATGGGTCTGTATTCTCTAAGTGTTTATCTGAGTTTGATCTGCTACAGTTGATGAATTTTTCAGAAGGTTTTACTTTTTATTTCGAGCTCCATGGATGATATCTTGGTGTCTCCCACAGGATATGAGACGTATTACGTAAACAAAATCATATCACATCAAAGTAAATTGTCAAACCAGTTGTTCTCACATGTTTTGGAGGACATCTTGCACATTTAGTCCTGCATTTCTCTCTCAGCTGTCTAAATTACCCATATGGATATAAATTTGTTAATATCCTTGACTTTGAACTTTGAAACAAATATGTTGACTTTGCAGCATTTCTTACTTTGTTATTTAACCACGCAGCTAGTGGGCTACAAAGTGTGAAAGAAGGTGAGCATCAGTTAATAAATGAATCGCTTGTCTTTACGATCAGCCAGTCACTTTGCCGGTTAGTCATCCAAAGTGTGCTGTGTGCCCACTTAAAGCGTTATTAATGTTCAGAGAAGCCCAAGGGATGCCTTGAGACCAAGTGCCTGACAAACTAAATGCTCAAACTGCTCACAGGTGTGTGGTAAGGTCATACCCTGCACACACAGGAACTTCCGTCATGTCAGACATTAGCTTTCTGACGTTTACCGTTCACACACTGCCATCTTTAAATCTGAATTTGGGGGAAAAAAAGAAGATGAGCTGATGTGGGTCAAGTAACTAAGCAGTGTCCACACTCAGAGGAGTTTCCCGTCAAGTTGCTTCACAGCAGAAACCCTCCTGAGCTCCCAGATCCAGTTCTGCTTCTTCTTTTCTAACTGGTTTAGCCTGTTTTTGCTGTTATTGTTGCAACTTTAAACTCCAGCCTGCTCAACTGTGTCAGGCATTCTCAGTGAGTGACAGCCTCCTATAAAGTCAAATTTCATGATCAGGAAATTTTATAATTATTTTAGCTTAAAGCAAAAATGTCAGTTGAAACAAATTATTAAGGCATCTCAACTTCTTACATCTCTTGTATTATTTTTCCTTATTTTAAGGACAAAATGATGACTTAAAATATGGAAAGAAACTACTTGACCTGACTGACGTAAACCTTAAGTGCTTGGGATTTCCACACAAAGCCGATTTCCAGCACATTAAAAGCAGTGGCGCTTAGAGAAACATCACTTTGGGGTTTAGCTCTCTAGTAAGTCTGCATAAAGTCAGACAGGTGTCATTCTGGTTTTTAGCAACATGTTTGAAAAAAAAAAATGTCTGTTAATCAGCAAATAGTCACAATATGTGTTTCAGTGGGGCAGCCACATCAGATTAGATATCCACTCCAGTTAGTCAAATAGTTTAGCTTAGTGAGTCCATAAGTGCAGTCTCACAGTTGGTGGGGAAATATCCATTTTAAAATACTTTCCGATTGTCTAAATACGCTTCCAATAAGGAGCTGACGAATGTGCAGCTGGAACATATCTATTTCTACCTTGGTGTTTTGTTTTTTTCCATCTTCATTGCAGTAGATTAAATAAATTATCTGCATGACATAACCGCCGGTGCAACAGCACAGATGCCAAAAAATGTGATATTACTGCTCCAGTTTTGATTTTTAATGTGCAATCATGTCTGCTTTTGAAGTACTTTGATTTAATTTGAATGTAAAACTGTGGTTACAAAATGATTTCAATTAGTTTTAAGATCAAATCAGTTTTGTGTTATTGTTGGAGGGGAGGATTTGCCAGAGAGAAGTACTTCCTGTGCCCACTGCCCTGCAGGAGAATAAGCACGAGGTCGACATCATGGTGTATTTCAGTGACACACAAGAACAATGTCTTGAAATGTCTTGCTCAAGGACGCCCAGCAGAGCACATGGCTGCTGTTGGTGTCAAACCTGCTGTTGCATTTAAAATAAATCCAAAATGAGTCAAAACCAAAGTGCAGATTGTAGAGTTTTTACACCAGGTTAAAGGTTCCCAGGCATTGGAGATTTGGGAATACAAACATGAGGGAGGTGTCTGATGATGTCATAGTTTAGTTCCTGAATAGTGCACATATCCTGCTGTACATGTGTTCTGAACTCATCAACTATATTGAGCGGGGATTCCTCTCACTCACTTGGGTAAATGAGGAAATACACTAAATGTATGTAAGTCTTCAGTGCAAAATATTAGAGGAGAAAGTTTAGGGAAGTATGGTTTTAGTTTCCCTGTAGTTTTTCAGGGCCTTTTTGTGGTATGTTGAATGAATTTATCATAATATCTGTTGAAAAAAGTTGTTGAAAATTTTTTTATGATGTGAAAAATTAAAAAAAAAAACATACTGTACTATGTTGAAAAAGTAAAAAAGAAATATCACATCATAAAATATCATCAAAAAATCTCGGAATGCCTTTTTATAGTGTGTTGAATGAATTTATGGTAATTTGTGTTGGAAAATAAGTATTAAAAAGATATTTTTATGATGTGAAAAATTAAAAAGTTCATACTATAGTATGTCGAAAAAGTAAAAAAATCTCACATCGTAAAATGTCATCAAAAGTTCTCCAAATGCCTTTTTATAGTGTGTTGAATGATTTTATTGTAATTTATGTTGGAAAATTTGTGTTCAAAGCTATTTTTTAAGATGTCCAAACTTTAAAAAAGATCATATTGTAGTATGTCAAAAAAGTTTAACAAAAAAAATGTCACATTGTAAAATGTCATCAAAAGTTCTTAAAATGCCTTTTTATAGTGTGTTGAATGAATTTATGGTAATTTATGTTGAAAAAATTGTTACAAAAAAACTATTTTTCAAACGTCAAAAATTTAAAAAAAAAATCATACTATAGTATGTCGAAAAAGTAAAAAAAATGCTGTGTTGTAAAGAGTCATCAAAAGTTCTTAAAATGCCTTTTTATAGTGTGTTGAATCAATTTGTGGTAATTCATGTTGAAAAAATGTTGAAAAAAAAAGTTATTTTTAAGATGTAAAAAAAAAAATCACACTATAGTATGTCAAAAAAGTAAAAAAAATGTCACATCATAAAATGTCATCAAAAGTCTCCAAATGCCTTTTTATAGTATGTTGAATGAATTTATGTTGAAAAAAATGTTAAACTATTTTTAAGATGTCAAAAATTAAAAATGATCATACTATAGTATGTCAAAAAAGTAAAAAAAAAACAAAACATGTCACATCATAAAATGTCATCAAAAGTCTGCAAATGCCTTTTTATAGTATGTTGAACGAATTTATGTTGAAAAAATGTTAAAAACAAGCTATTTTTAAGAAGTCAAAATTAAAAAAAAAAAAAATCATACTATAGTATGTCGAAAAAGTAAAAAATTGTCACATCGTAAAATGTCATCAAAAGTTCTTGAAATGCCTTTTTATGGTGTGTTGAATCAATTTATGATAATTTATGTTGAAAAAAATGTTACAAAAAAGCTATTTTTCAGATGTCAAAAATTAAAAAAAAAATCATACTATAGTATGTCAAAAAAGTAAAAAATTGTCACATCGTAAAATGTCATCAATAGTTCCTAAAATGCCTTTTTATGGTGTGTTGAATCAATTTATGATAATTTATGTTGAAAAAAATGTTACAAAAAAGCTATTTTTAAGATGTCAAAAATAAATAAAAAAATCATACTTTAGTATGTAGAAAAAGTAAAAAAAAAAGTCACATCGTAAAATTACATAAAAAGTACTCAAAATGCCCTTTTATAGTATGTTGAATGAATTCATGTTCGAAAAAGTAAAAAAAAAAAATGTTCATCAAAACAAGCTATTTTTAAGATGTCAAAAATTTTAAAAAATCATACTATAGTATATTGAAAAAGTCAGAAATTGTCACATCGTAAAATGTCATCACCAAATGCCTTTTTCATTGAAAAATGCCTTTTTAAAGTGTGTTGTTCTTAAATGCCTTTTATGCCTTATGATAATTTATGTTGAAAAAAATGTTACAAAAAAGCTATTTTTAAGATGTCAAAAATAAATAAAAAAATCATACTATAGTATGTCGAAAAAGTAAAAAAAATGTCACGGTGTAAAGTGTCATCAAAAGTTCTTAAAATGCCTTTTTATGGTGTGTTGAATCAATTTATGGTAATTTCTGTTGAAAAAAATGTTACAAAAAAGCTATTTTTAAGATGTCAAAAATTTAAAAAGATCATACTATAGTATGTCGAAAAAGTCAAAAAATGTCACATTGTAAAATGTCATCAAAAGTTCTCCAAATGCCTTTTTATAGTATGTTGAACGAATTTATGTTGAAAAAATGTTAAAAACAAGCTATTTTTAAGAAGTCAAAATTTAAAAAAAAATCATACTATAGTATGTCAAAAAAGTAAAAAATTGTCACATCGTAAAATGTCATCAATAGTTCCTAAAATGCCTTTTTATGGTGTGTTGAATCAATTTATGATAATTTATGTTGAAAAAAATGTTACAAAAAAGCTATTTTTCAGATGTCAAAAATTAAAAAAAAAAATCATACTATAGTATGTCGAAAAAGTAAAAAAAATGTCACATTGTAAAGTGCCATCAAAAGATCTTAAAATGCCTTTTTATAGTGTGTTGAATCAATTCATGGTAATTTATGTTGAAAACAATGTTACAAAAAAAGCTATTTTTAAGATGTCAAAAATTTAAAAAGATCATACTATAGTATGTCGAAAAAGTCAAAAAATGTCACATCATAAAATGTCATCAAAAGTTCTCCAAATGCCTTTTTATAGTATGTTGAACAAATTTATGTTGAAAAAATGTTAAAAACAAGCTATTTTTAAGAAGTCAAAATTTAAAAAAAAATCATACTATAGTATGTCGAAAAAGTAAAAAATTGTCACATCGTAAAATGTCATCAAAAGTTCTTTAAATGCCTTTTTATGGTGTGTTGAATCAATTTATGGTAATTTATGTTGAAAAAAATGTTACAAAAAAGCTATTTTTAAGATGTCAAAAATAAAAAAAAAAATCATACTATAGTATGTCGAAAAAGTAAAAAAAATGTCACGTTGTAAAGTGTCATCAAAAGTTCTTAAAATGCCTTTTTATAGTGTGTTGAATCAATTTATGGTAATTTCTGTTGAAAAAAATGTCACAAAAAAGCTATTTTTAAGATGTCAAAAATTTAAAAAGAAATCATACTATAGTATGTCGAAAAAGTAAAAAAAAATGTCACATCGTAAAGTGCCATCAAAAGTTCTTAAAATGCCTTTTTATAGTGTGTTGAATCAATTCATGGTAATTTATGTTGAAAAAAATGTTACAAAAAAAGCTATTTTTAAGATGTCAGAAATTGAAAAAGATCATACTATAGTATGTCGAAAAAGTCAAAAAATGTCACATTGTAAAATGTCATCAAAAGTTCTCCAAATGCCTTTTTATAGTATGTTGAATGAATTTATTTTATGTTGGAAAATAAGTGGTAAAAGCTAGTTTTTAAAATGTCAAAAATTCAAAAAAGATCATACTATATTATGTTGAAAAAGTCAAAAAATGTCACATCATAAAATGTCATCAAAAGTTCTCCAAATGCCTTTTTATAGTATGTTGAACGAATTTATGTTGAAAAAAAACAAGCTACTTTTAAGAAGTCAAAATTTAAAAAAAAATCATACTATAGTATGTCGAAAAAGTAAAAAAAAATGTCACATCATAAAATGTCATCAAAAGTTCTTAAAATGCCTTTTTATAGTGTGTTGAATCAATTTATGATAATTTCTGTTGAAAAAAATGTTACAAAAAAAGCTATTTTTAAGATGTCAAAAAATTAAAAAAAATCATACTATAGTATGTCGAAAAAGTAAAAAAATGTCACATCATAAAATGTCATCAAAAGTTCTTAAAATGCCTTTTTATAGTGTGTTGAATCAATTTATGGTAATTTATGTTGAAAAAAATGTTACAAAAAAGCTATTTTTCAGATGTCAAAAATTGAAAAAAAAAAAATCATACTATAGTATGGCGAATAAGTAAAAAAAAAAAAGTCACATCGCAAAATGTCATCAAAAGTATCCAGATGCCTTTTTATAGTGTGTTGAATGAAGTTATGGTAATGTTAGGGGGAAAAAAATGTGAAAAAGCTATTTTTTATCATGTCAAAAATTAAAAAAGATCATACTATAGTATGTCGAAAAAGTAAAAAAAAATGTCACATCGTAAAATGTCATCAAAAGTTCTTAAAATGCCTTTTTATTGTGTTGAACGAATTTGTGTTGAAAAAAATGTTAAACTATTTTTAAGATGTCAAAAATTTTTAAAAAATCATACTATAGTATATTGAAAAAGTTAAAAAAATTGTCACATCGTAAAGTGTCATCAAAAGTTCACCAAATGCCTTTTTATTGTGTGTTGAATCAATTTATGATAATTTATGTTGAAAAAAATGTTACAAAAAAGCTATTTTTCAGATGTCAAAAATTTAAAAAAAATCATACTACAGTATGTTGAAAAAGTAAAAAAAAAAAATTCACATTGTAAAGTGTCATCAAAAGTTCTTAAAATGCCTTTTTATAGTGTGTTGAATCAATTCATGGTAATTTATGTTAAAACATTTTCACAAAGAAAGCTATTTTTAAGATGTCAAAAATTTAAAAAAAAAAAATCATACTATAGTATGTCGAAAAAGTCAAAAAATGTCACATCATAAAATGTCATCAAAAGTTCTCCAAATGCCTTTTTATAGTATGTTGAATGAATTTATTTTATGTTGAAAAATAAGTGGTAAAAGCTATTTTTTAAAATGTCAAAAATTCAAAAAAGATCATACTATATTATGTTGAAAAGGTCAAAAAATGTCACATCGTAAAATGTTATCAGAAGTTCTCCAAATGTCTTTTTATAGTGTGTTGAACGAATTTATGTTGAAAAAAAACAAGCTATTTTTAAGAAGTCAAAATTTAAAAAAAAAATCATACTATAGTATGTCGAAAAAGTAAAAAAAAATGTCACATCATAAAATGTCATCAAAAGTTCTTAAAATGCCTTTTTATGGTGTGTTGAATCAATTTATGGTAATTTCTGTTGAAAAAAATGTTACAAAAAAGCTATTTTTAAGATGTCAAAAATTTAAAAAAATCATACTATAGTATGTCGAAAAAGTAAAAAAAAAAGTCACATCGTAAAATGTCATCAAAAGTTCTTAAAATGCCTTTTTATTGTGTGTTGAATCAATTCATGGTAATTTATGTTGAAAAAATGTTACAAAAAAAGCTATTTTTAAGATGTCAAAAATTGAAAAAGATCATACTATAGTATGTCGAAAAAGTCAAAAAATGTCACATCGTAAAATGTCATCAAAAGTCTCCAAATTCCTTTTTATAGTATGTTGAATGAATTTATTTTATGTTGGAAAATAAGTGGTAAAAGCTAGTTTTTAAAATGTCAAAAATTCAAAAAAGATCATACTATATTATGTTGAAAAAGTCAAAAAATGTCACATCATAAAATGTCATCAAAAGTTCTCCAAATGCCTTTTTATAGTATGTTGAACGAATTTATGTTGAAAAAAAACAAGCTACTTTTAAGAAGTCAAAATTTAAAAAAAAAAATCATACTATAGTATGTCGAAAAAGTAAAAAAAAATGTCACATCATAGACACAGCGATCTAAGGGTTATTTTTTGCTAAACATGAAAAGCGATCTTAGGGTTTCCTCTATCTGGGGGGTAAATCATGCTCCGGGCCCTGCTCGCCCAAAAAACCTTCCTGAAACAAAACGGCGATCTTGGGATTTTTCCTAAAAAAATTAAAAACGGAAATTCTTAGAGTTCCTCATCACTCTGAGGGTAAATCATCCCCTTCCTGAAAAAATGACCCCCGATCTTGGGTTATTTTTGGCTAAACATAAACCCCGGGATCTTAGGTTCCTCATCCTGAGGGTAAATCTTTGCTCCTGGTCACTGCTCGTCCATTCCTTCCTGAAACATGACACAGCGATCTTAGGGGTTATTCTGGGGGTTAAACATGACACGAAGGTATCTTAGGTTCTTCATCACTCTAGGGTAAATCATGCTTCCTGAAAATAACAAGCATCTTAGAGTTTTCTCGGCTAAACATGACCCGGCGTATTTTAAAGGAGTTCCTCATCCCCCTGGGGGAAAATATGCTCCTGGTCACTCTCGGTCCATTAACCTTCCTGAAACATGACCGTATCTTAGGGTTTATTAAATTTAAAACATGCCCGGCTTCAGATTTCCCTTTTCCACTCTGAGGGGGTAAATAAATGCCCTGGTCACCCCCCCCTTTAAACCCTTTCCCCTGAAACATACCCCCAGCGTTTTTTAGGGGTTATTCTGGGGCCCCTAAACAGGGCGGGGTATCTTAAAATTCCTCATCCTCTGGGGGTAAATCATGCCCTGGTCACTGCTTTTAACTTCCCGGGGCCTGCCCAAGCGTATTTTTGGGAGTTATTCTGGGGCTGAACATGATATCCTTTTGGGGTTTCCCTCGTCACCTGAAGGTAAATCATTTCCGGTACTTGGTCCTTTAAACCCTTTCCAAACCCCATGCCCCAAAAATTATCTTAGAGTTATTTTTGGGTTAAAACATGCCCGGCAATTTTAGAGTTCCTCGTCCTCTAAAGGTAAATCATGCTCCTGGTCACTGCTCGCCCATTAACCTTCCTGAAACATGAAAAACCTTTAGGGTTATTCTGGGCTAAACATGACACGGTGTTCTTAGAGTTATTCTATTTGAACATGACACAGCGATCTTAGAGTTCCCCGCCCCCCTCTGAGGGTAAACCCATGCTCCTGGTCACTGTCGCCCATTAACCTTCCTGAAACTTTTAAAGCGTATTTAGAGTTATTCTGTTTAAACATGCCCGTGTATCTTGGGGATTATTTTTGGGGTTGAACATGACACGGCGATCTTAGAGCCCTCACTTTTGAGGGAAAATCTTTTCCCTGGTCATCCCCCCCCATTAAAGTTTTCCTGATGTGCCTACAGCCCCCAAGCCCAAAGGGGAAAGGGAGGTGGTCATGCAGGCATTCGGGAAGCTGGATAAGCCCGCTGACGGGTTATCACCATTCGAAGCCCTTTTGGTTTTTTTAAAACCCCAAAAAATACCACCCCAAGTACCAAAAGGGGGAGGGGACAAAAGGGATCAAGTGTTCGGGACCCCGGGGCAGCTTTGACTCCCCCCTAAACAAGGAGGGAAAAAAGGTGGAAGTTTTTTATTCGGGGCCCCCCTCTTCGGGCCTTTAATTCAGAGATGGATCTGATGCTGCTGCTCTCCAAGGTCACCCAGGGGGAGTTTATGAATTATTCCCGGGCGGTGTAAAGGTGCCCTTCGATCCCGCGCCTACTTTATTGTGATGATGAGAAATGCCGGGAAACTGTGCTCAGCTGGAAAACCAAGCTAAATGTTGGATGGTGGGGGGAAGGGATTTGGGGAATTTTCCCCTGCCCCCAGTTTTCCCGGGTTTTTTTTTTTTAATTATACTGCACACAGTGTAACACATTCCTTTCATCTCTGGAATGAAAATAATCCCGGGACTCCAAAAACCCAAACAAATAAAAGGTTTTGGGTGGCTTTTGGGCCCGTTTCTGTCTTTTTCTTCTGTTCAGGTGGTCTGCAGCTAAACATGACACAGCGTATCTTAGGGTTGGTCGGGGGGGAAACATGGCATAGCGATTATTTTTGCCAAAATGACACACCCGTATCTTAGAGATTTTTTAAACCCCTGCTGGGGTGTTCAGATTTTCCCAATCCCAGGATTTCCCTTCCCCCAATTCCAAGACTCTTTTTTCCCAAAAATTTTTCTTCCCCTTGGCCCGGAAAAGTTTTCTTTTTGGCTCGGTAAAAACCCACTGACTCCTAGCAAATCTTTTGCCTGATCAACGGGTGACCAAAGAAGAGTTTGCCCTTTCTCTGTGGAGTAAAAGCCCCTCCCCAAAGGCGCCCTACTTTATTCTTTGAAAAAACGCCGGGAAAAACTCTGGGCCGGAAGGACGGGAAACGGGAAAAACACCACATGGACTGAACAGCCCTTTAAAAAAACCAGCGGGAAAACGCTTTAAAAAACCCTGGAAAACAAAAAAAATTAAAAAACCAAAACCAGCGGCCCTGTTAAAAATAAAAGGGCAGAAAAAATTTCCCAACTGGAACTAAACCCGGGAATCTCCCTTGGCAGGTGGACACACGGACGGATGGATGGATAACGGATAATCTGTAGATGATAAAAGGATAATAATAATAAAACCCTTAGAAAAGATAGAAGATAGACTTTAAAATTTAAACCAAATTTTTTTAATAAATTTTGAAAAAATTTTAAGAATCTAAAATTAATGGTAAAAATTAAATTTCAATAGAAACAAAAAAGTTTTAAAAAATTAAAAAGGGAATTTAGTGAACAAAAAGGGTGGAAAGAAATTTTTTTAATTTTAAATTGAACAGAAAAAATGTTTTAATTGGTAAACGGAAACCCTTGGAAAGGAATGGATAGTAATAATGAATTGTTTTTAGTTTGGAGTTTTGATTGAAAAAATGAAGGTGGATAGAAGTTTTTTTTGGGATTTTTTTGGGGGAAAAGAAAAGAAAAATAAGAAAAATTAAACCCCCCCCTTGAAGGGGAAAAGAATTGGGACGGAAGAATGGGGGTTTTGGGAGGAAAAAGGGAATTAATGCCCCAAAGGGATTAGTTTAGAAAGTTTAGATAATTTAATGAATAGACAGTTTACGGAAAGGAATAAGGATAGGTATCTTTTTGGGGAAAAAATGAAAAAGTAGTAGGAACCCCCGATGGTGGGGAAGGATTTTTAACCAAACTTTTTTGGGGTAAAAACCCATTCTGCCCCAAGCGAACATTTTCCCCCCAGTAAATTTGAATAAAAAATTTAAAATTTGGTACCAAATTGAACCACCCAGCCCCTTCAAAAATTTCCGGGGGTTTACAAATGAACCTTTCCCTTTTTTTTTTGCGCATTGGAGATTTCCATCGTTCAGAAAGTTCTAAGGTGTTTTTTTGGGAAGGTGAGTTTCTACCCAAAACACTTTCAGGGGGAGGATGACAGCAAAAGGGGGTACCCCAGAAGACCGTTGTTGAAAAATGGCTCTTCCAACAGCCACATTCCCCCCTTTTTGGGGCGATTTGGGACAACTAGAGTCCTCCCGGCATCAAAAAAAAAAGCTGTTAAAAAAATGACAGTCCGGGGAGGCCAGAGCGGGGTTTAACAGAAATAGCTCTTGTCCCGTCCCCGCCCCCCCGCCCCCGAGCAGCAGGCCACGCCGACCAGCTGGGAGGCGGTCGTGCAGCCCTGGCTCCTGGGAAATCTAAAACAACCCCGTCCTGGAAGGGATTAATCAGGGGCCCCCCCCCTCTGCCCAGGAAAACTGGGGGAGATGCCAAGCCAGTGATGACCCGACCAGAAGAAATCCACCAGGAGCTGCTGCAGATGTTTCCCTCAGTCCCGATGGAGGGGTTCAGCACTTGGAGCCTTTTCTCAAGAAAGAGGACCGGTTATGGCCCAAACGACTCTTTTAAAACATCCCCCGGTGCAGCCTTTTTATTTAATAAATTCCCAAACCTTTTTCCAGCACTCCCTCCCAGTTCTTGGGCCCTTTGTCCTCACTGCCCAAATCACTCCCAAAAACCCTTTGGCCCCTGTTCCCCCCCCAGGGGCCCCCAGGAAGACTGGGGGGTTTATTGCCCCAATTGCCAACTAAACAAAACCCCCAAAACCCCCCCAGTTAATTTTCTGGCGCCTTCCAAAAAGATCCCGGCAAGGGGCTTTGGGTTTCTGGATGCCCCTTTGACCCCTGCAAAAAAACATTCACATCATCAGCATGGGTGACACCACTAAAGCCTGGGGTCCCAACCCGGGTTCGGTGAAAAACCCCCCCAAATGCCCCAAGTCTAAAAGAAACTCAATTAAAACTGTACAGTTGTCCAAAAGGGGAAAGGGCAGCCCTCCTAAATTCCCCCTATAACTGGGAAAGGGACTGCAGCCCCCCACCCACTTTTTCCCCCCCCCTTTTCACCACTGTACCAACCCCAAGACAGGGAAATTTTCCCCCCACCAAAAAACCTGCAAAGGGGGAAAAAAAAAGGGGGTGGGTCGAACCCGATCAAAGGCTTTTCCTTTGGGCAAGGAAATTATTCCACCCTTTGGGTTTTCAAATTTACACACAAAAATTCCCCAAAAAACAAATTTTTCCAAATATATTTCAAGTTTAAAAAAGACAAAAACAAATAATGAAATAAAAAACCCTTTAGTTTTTTAGCCAAAAACCCTTGACAGTATTTTATAGTCTGCCCTAAAAAACCCGGGTCTCAGTTTTTCCAAAAGTCAGGTCCCCCTTTTGGGGAGCCAATTCCCCCTGCAGGAGGCCGGAAGAGCCTGGGGAAAAACTCCTGAAACACCCTAGATCAGGGTCCCAAAAATACTCCCAAAAAGTTTAAAAAAGTCTGCTTTAAACCGTCCCTACCGGGGCCTTTTCCCGAAGGGCCCTCTTTCACTCGAAATCAGCCCTTTCCCTGGTGATGGGGCCAGAGGAATCCCCGCTCTACTGGGCTCAATGAGGAAAGGTCCTGGGGAAACTCAACTTTCCTCCCCATCCCGGTTCAGCTCTGAAAGGGTCAAAAGAAAGCCACGGCATGCCTCCCCATCTCAGTGGGGTTTTAGGGGTTCCCCCCCTCAAACCCGGCCAAAACACCATTTGTTTTCTCTGGCCTTTTGGGCCCTCCCAAATTGAAGAAAAGGGCGTTGGGGGATCAATTTCCCGGGGGTAAATTTTAAGGGGGGCCCCGGGCCAAGGCTCCTTTTTCTCCAGGAGGGGGGAAAATTCAGCTTTTATGCTTTTTGAAACCCAAATGTTCAGGGTTCTCCAGGACCGCCCCCGCCCCCCTGATCTCTGCCTCCCCGCCTCCATGGCCCCGGACTTCTGCAGCCGGATAAGGAATATTGTTGGGGAAAAACCCCCTTATCTCCCCCTTAACCTCCCACCCCCAAATAAGAGAAGGGAAAAACCCCTTTCCCGGGCCTCCCTTCCCAAAAAGTTTAAAAATTTATTACAAAAAAAAATCATTTAAAAATTTTGTATTAAAAAACCAGAATGACCTGGGCTTTCCCGGAGAAGTTAAAAACCCTTTTTTAAAAACCCGGTGATGGTCAGTGAAACCACGGGTGTATCGACTCTCAGCCCTGCGATAATAAAAAAATGAGGGAAAAGTAAAACCATCTAATCTTGCTGCACTAAATCCGTCAGAGACTCTCCCCGGTGTCCCGTTGGGTGGAGGGGGGTTTTAACCTCCAGATGTCTCGAGGTTTGCTCTGCGACCATCGGGGCCCGGAAAGAGGATGACTGGGGACTGGGCTCCCTTCCCCTTTTCCCCTTTCCCCCGTGCCCCTCAGTTTTAGTTCCCGGGCCCCCCCAGTATTGGGGATTCACCCCGACCCGCTCCCTAAACTTTTCTTTTAATAAATTAAAAAGAACTAAACGTTTAAGTTTTTATTGGGTGCTAAAATTTAAAAAAATTAAAACAAACCCCCCGGATTTCTACTTTTAAACCCCAAGGCTCCCCTTTATCCCCGACATTATAAAATTTGGGCAGGTAAGGGCCCGGGGGGAATAAAAACCCCCCTCCAGCACTGGTTTTTACCGTGGCTGAGGGGGTACTACCCCCCCCAAAAACCCCCCGTCTGTTTATTAACCCCATCCTTTTGTTTTCTTTCAAAAAAATACATCTTTTTTTTTTTTTAACAATTTTTAAACAATAATCTTTTCTGGGCTTTTTACCCCATTTTTTTATTTAAAAACCCCCCTTAAAGGTTTGCAAAAGAAGACACAAAAAAACAGGACGAAAAACAGAAAAAGAAAAACACCCAGGGGATAAAAACATTTTTAATTTTTTAGGGAAACTGGTTTTTTTTTATTTTTCCCTTTAAAATTTTTTTCCCTTTGCAACATGGGGAAAACGGAATTTTTTTTTATCCCCGTAGGTCCATAAAACCCTTTTGCAAGTATCAACAGACTTCACAAATTTCTGCATGTCAGGAAAAAGTCTGTGACCTCCCTTAAAACCCCCAAAAAAATCATCGAGGAAGTCTGTCACCTCCTCCAAAAAATACAGATCTGTGCTCCCGTAACACTGTTCCCCAGACACAGAATCAAATCAACCTCATTTCAAAAAAAATCAAGTCTGTGGCTGCGACCTGGAGTAGACCCCCCTGCAGCTTCTGCTCCCTGTCTAACCCCTACCCATGGCTCCCCCCGCAACCCCCCCTGCTCAATGGGCCCAGACACAGTATTCCGCACACTTTTAACCACTTTCCCCGCTAGACTCAAAACCTCCCCGGGGAAACCCAGGCCCCAAAACCCCCCGCCGCCCGGAAAGGGGAGACCCCCAGGCCGGACCGGAACCTGGATTCCCCCGAGCCCAACCGCCAAACCCCATGAACCAACCCGCCCCCGGGCCCCGGGGCCGGGGGCCCCAACCCCCGGCCCCCCCGCTCACCTCCCCCCTATCACCCCCCCCCACCCCCCCTTTGGGTGTCCCCCGGCCCCACCCCCTCCCCCTCCCCCTTCACCCCGGACCGCTCACCCGCCCCCTCCCCCGGCCCCCCGCTCACCTGCCCCCTATCCCCGGCCCCCCCCCCCCACCTCCCCCCCGTCACCCCCCCAGCCACCTCCCCCCCTGGCCCCCGTCACCCCTTTACCCCCCCCACCCCCATGCCCCCTTTAGGCCCCCCCCCTCACCTGCCCCCCGTCACCCCGGTCCTTTTCGGTTTTCTGTCTTTTGGACATGCAACACGTTTGGCCCCGCCCCACCTCAAACACTTAATGCTTCCCAAACTAGCATAAAAAATGAAAAACCCCTTTTTTTTTGGGCACGGAAGGAAAGTCCCGTGTTTGAGACGGAGGTCCAAAACTTGGGAAAACCCGCCCCGGGGCGAACATGTTTTAACAAACGTCCTTTTCACCCCAAACAACAGTCGAAAACCCCTGGGAAACTTCCAAACCCTTAAGGTCCTTTTCCAGGGCTTTTTTCTGAATAATGGAGGGCGCCTGATACTGTGATCCGTGTTGACGGCCGGAGAGGGACACTTTGGGTGAACTCCCCATGAGGTTAACCATTTCAATTTTGCCCGTAAAAAGCCTTATGTTTGGCCGACCCGGGTTTGTTCATGGGGAAACCAAGGAATGTTCCCTGACCCCCCTGGTCTCCCCACAAAACAGGACCTGCCCCTGGGAGGCCGGGTGGCCCAGCCTCACACCCTGGCTCGGGGAAACTGGTTGGGGCCCCTGAGGGCCCACCCCACCCGCAGGCACCAAAAACACACCAAAAACCCCCCAAAAACACCAAAAACGTTAAACCAAAAAGTATCCCAAAAAAATTCCAAAAATGATCATCAAAAAGTGATTAGAAAAGAAAAAGGGGAAACAAAGGAAACACCTTCTCCCTCCTCAACACACCCACCAAAGATAGATAGAAGATAAATGGGTAGATGAATGGAGTAGAAAAAAATTTTTTAAAAGTTCGATTAAATTTTGAATTTTTATGGATAAAAAAATTTAAAATGAAATTTAAACCAAAAGATTAAAATTAGAAAGGGGAATTAGTAAACGGATGGAAGACAATTTAGAATTTAAATTGAATAGATAAAAATGAATTCCTTTTAGTGAAGCTGTAAAATTTTGAAAGGGAAACGGGTAGCCCGAAGATTTTTTTTCCGATTTAGATTCCGTTTTTACAAAAATGAATTGATAGAAGATTTTTTTCTTGGGGGGTGTAATTTTGGGAAAAGAAAAGAAGGGTAAAAAAATTAAAAATCCCGAGTGCTGGAGCCCGTTTTGGGGAAAAGAAGGTGTTGTGCCCCGTAAAGAAAGGGTCCCCCCGTGTTTTAAATACCACTTGGAGATTAATCCCCTGTAAAAATTCCCGGGGAAAAACCAAGTTTAAAAGGGGGTTTTAAAAGGGTAGTGATTTGGGGAAAATGAAGCCCAAAAAACCCCGTAGACCCGATGGTAGGAATGAAGATTGGAGCCCCATAAGTGTTTGAATAAAGTAGATGGGTAAGAAGAAAGATTTCCCCCTTAGAAATGAACCAGTAAGGGGAAAATGAAATGGTAGTGTTTAATGAACCCGATGATTGGGGTAAAATTTAAAGGGTACAGAAAAAGAATTAACCCGGTTTTAGCCGGTAGATTTTTTGGATTAGATTCCCGGAAAGGGATGGGGCCCCAGTTCAGATTGTTTGGGTGAAAGGATTTGGGTGAAGGAAAGCCCGCAAAATGGATGGACCGTGGAAAAAGGAAAGAATTGGTTTGGGGATGGTGGACAATGAACCCCAAGGATAAAAAGAGTGGTAAAAAAAGATGACAGATACCGTGAATTGAAAATACTGTTTTTAATGGAGTCCCCCCTGAAGAATAAGGGAATGAAGAATCTGAGATAGTGCCGGTTGAAAGAAAATTGGAAAGAGACCCAAAAAAAGGTGCCCCGAAGGAAAGGGAAGGGAAAGCCAAAACCCGGGTAAAAAAGAAAAACCAACTTAAATAGCCCGAAGGGTTAGCAGACAGGTTGGAAGAGACCCCCAAGGTTTTGGAAAAAGGCCTTTTGAAAATTGGGACAACCATTTCCTTTTTGGCTGGTTTTTTTTGTTTTTTTAAAAATTCCCCGCTTGGCCTTTTTCAGCCCTACACTCCCAAACCTTTTGGGGGCTGTTCCCCCCCGGGGACCCGGGCTTTTTATTTGCACCCTTTCCCAAACCTTTTCCTAACTTTTTTTAATTTTGCCAGCACCCCTTTGTAAAGTCCCAATGCTTTTTAAAAGGTAAAAACTTTTATTTTTCCAAAAATTAAAGGATAATACAACTTAAAACCCGGTAAGTTTTAAAAACCCTTAAAACTTTTAATTACAAAGAAACTCAGGGAACCCAAAGGCCAAAAGGGAAAGGGTTTTGGCCCTTTCCCCTCTAAATAAATTTTTAAAATTTAAACACAACTGTGTTTAAAAAAAAAAGCAGGAAAATTTCCCCCACCAAATGAAGGGGGAAAAAAAAGGGGGAACCCCCGACTTTTTCCCGGCAATTAAATTTTCCCGTTTTTTTTACAGTTTAAACACATAAAATGCCCCAAGGGGGAAAAAACAAAGCCTAAGTGGGTCTAAAACTATCCACCTTGAATCCAAAAATTAATATTTTAAAATTTGAAGTTTTTTGGTTAAAAAGAGGGCCCCGTTTTTTAAAGATAGATAGAAGTAGAAAATGTAGAAGATAAAAATAGAAGATAGATAGATAGATAGATAGATACTGTAGATAGATAGACAGATAGATAGATAGATAGATAGATAGATAGACAGATAGATAGATAGATAGATACTGTAGATAGATAGATAGACAGATAGACAGATAGATAGATAGATAGATACTGTAGATAGATAGACAGATAGATAGATAGATAGATAGATACTGTAGATAGATAGACAGATAGATAGATAAATAAATAAATAGACAAACAGGTGGACACAGACAGGTAGAAAGACAGACAGATAGATAGATACATAAATAGACAGACAGGTAGACAGACAGGTGGACAGAGAGACAGGTGGACAGGCTCAATGAAATTGGACAGACTCATTCCACCAGACGCTGTTTTGTTGTTTCTGAAAATTACAGACTGTAGCTTTAATCAGCCTGACACTGTTATCTCTTTGATCGCTCTCTGTTAGCTCTTTGCTAGCTTTTTGTTAGCACTTTGTGAACTCTTTGCTAGCTTTTTGTTAGCACTTTGTGAACTCTTTGCTAGCTTTTTGTTAGCACTTTGTGAACTCTTTGCTAGCTTTTTGTTAGCACTTTGTGAACTCTTTGCTAGCTTTTTGTTATAGTTTGCTGACTTTTTAACAGTCTGTGCTTTAAAGGTAAAAGCAATTTTTATTTCCAAATGAAGGTAATATCAACGTAGCTGAGTGATTTTAAAAGCAGAAGTAATTCATTATTAATGTACAGAACAGAAACATGCAGCAGACACAAGGCAACAGTATGAGTTCAAACTGTCCTACTTTATTGTATCTTGATATGCAACACTAAGGCTGTGTTTAAATAAAAGTCATTATGGTACACACATCACCATGTAGTATATAGAGCAGACGATTCCTGAGAAAACTCTGTGGACACTTGATCACTGCTAAATAGTAGCTTTAGCCTGTTAGCCGTTAGCATCCCTCGGATTAGCCACACTAGCACTAGCTTAGCTCATAGCTGCTAGCTCAAACAGGAAGTACTTATCTGATTTTTTTAATATTTTATGGTGCATGTTAGCGTTTCATGTCTCTGCTGGTGAAGACAGGAAGAGACAAAATAAAAGGGCCAGATTAAAAAAATAATACTTTAATCCAGATTAACGCTGACAGCCCTAATTTTCCTCTTGATCAAAGCCAAAAATCACTTTATTTACTTTATTTATCCTGCAGTTAAAGTGATTGCTTTACAGACTGTAATCACCTGCTCAAGTCAAGCTGGTCTCTGCTGGTCTAATGGGACCAGTTTTAAACTCCTGATTAACTCCAGCAGAGTTAATCAGCAGCTGGTTTTGCCATTTTAACAGCGTAGAGACTGAACCTGAATCAGCTGTTTGCTCATTAGCATTAGCATTAGCACGCCCACTGACATTCCCTTTAATCAACACTGAGGTAAATGCTAGCATTAGCTCAGCAGCTGCTGGTCATTGTTCCACCGGAGCAGGTGATGAAACTGTTCTTTTATTTTGGAGTGAACGGTTCCTTTTAATGTGAAAGAGTCCAGTCTGCTTCCTGTGATTGGCGTGTCCTTGGTCAGTCGCAACGCCACATAAACGGCATGTTTTGTCTTGACCTCCTTCCTTCTCCCTCTCCTCCTCTTCCTCCTCCTCCTCCCCTTCCTACTACTCTCCTCTTCCTCCTTCCTTCTCTTCCTCCTCCCTCTCCTCCTCCCCCTTTACCTCCCCTCATCTCCTTATCCTCTCTTCCTCCTCCTCTTCCTCCTCCTCCCCCTTTACCTCCTCCTCCTCCTCCTCCTCTTCCTCTTCCTCCTCCTCCTCCTCTCCTCTTCTCTCCCTCCTCCTCCCCCTTTGCCTCCCCCTCTCCTCTTCCTCCCCCTCCTCTCCTCCTCCTCCTCCTCTCCTCTTCCTCTCTTCCTCCTCCTCTTCACCCCAAAGTCGATCAGATCTCCGCTGTTTTCACCGCTGCCACCAGGCAGAAGGCGTGGGACCATTTCTCTAAAGCTCAGCGCAAGAACATAGACATTTGGCGAAAGCAGTGTGAGGTTGGTACTCCTCTTTTCTGTCTCCTCCTCTGCTTCACTTCTGCCTCTGACTCCTGCAGGAGGAGCTGACAGGAAGAATGGCTGTTGTCCTGGAGGCCCTCACAGACAGACAGCTGATTGCCTCCCTGCAGCTCAGATCTGAAGCAACCTCCAAAGAGTGAGGCGCTGCCATGGCAACCAGTAATTTCTAGGGTTAAGCCTCTGATCAATTATTCACCCAAGAGTCAAATCATATATTCAGATAACAAGAAGGAACATGAGAGCGTCTCCTCAGCCTGTTGCTCCGACGATCTGTGGGGGCCAGAACATGAAATGCAGAAATAAAAACAAACCCAAAGACGGAATGAAGGGAAATACTGTGTTATCAGCAAACCAGCCGACGCTTTATCAGATTTAGTCCCAGGGATTCAGACGTTTTATTATAGAAAGAGTAAACTATAAGAAAACAGTCATAACAGAGATAAGATTTTTGCACACCAAAGGAAATTATTTTCTCAAATATGACAGCATAAGAATAAGAAGCACAACAGATGAATAAATATAAAGTGTATAAGAAGTGCTATTAACACTAGAGCCTGATAGAACAACAATAAGAGGAGGATAAAGTAAGACAAATAATTACTTGTGAGAGGAGA
This sequence comes from Synanceia verrucosa, assembly GCA_029721515.1. Classification (NCBI taxonomy): domain Eukaryota; kingdom Metazoa; phylum Chordata; class Actinopteri; order Perciformes; family Synanceiidae; genus Synanceia; species Synanceia verrucosa. The sequence continues at coordinate 21,504 of JAQQSB010002258.1, forward strand.
ACTTAAATTACCGCTTTAGTCAATGGAGTCTGGTGAGAGGAGAGCTTAAATTGCCGCTTTAGTCAATGGAGTCTGGTGAGAGGAGAGCTTAAATTACCGTTTTAGTGAATGGAGTCTGGTGAGAGGAGAGCTTAAATTACCGCTTTAGTCAATGGAGTCTGGTGAGAGGAGAGCTTAAATTACCGTTTTAGTGAATGGAGTCTGGTGAGAGGAGAGCTTAAATTACCGTTTTAGTGAATGGAGTCTGGTGCTTAAAGTACCAAGAGTGAATGGAGTCTGGTGAGAGGAGAGAAATTACCGTTTTAGTGAATGGCAACACCAGGACTAGGCACACAATCAGTTCAATGTTTGTTTCCTGTCTTTCATCCGCCTGCTTTTGGGCTTTTCGTTCTGGAGAAAAGAGAGAAAACAGTTCAATAAATTTAATATTACCTCGCCAAGGAGGTTATGTTTTCACCGGGTTTGTTTATTTGTAGTTGAGTTAGCAAGTAACTCAAAGTCTGGATTTTGAATTCAGGGTTGAGTCAGCAGTGGCTAACTGAAAGTGATTTGGTGGTGATCGGACCGACAGCAGCCACCAAAATGAATCAGTTTTCAGTTAGGCCACTTCTGACCAACCCTGACAATTCAAAATCCGTCCAGAACTTTTGAGTTACTTTGCAAACCGACAAACCAATACATACAAATAAACAAACAAACAAACAAACAAACACCAAACAAGCCCGGTGAAAACACTCTCTGAGTGCTTTTCTAGTTCTCTTTGTGTTTTATGAAGAAGATGGAGCTGTTCTCACCAGCAGCAGTGATGAATGTGACCGTTTGGCTCCAGTCGCTCCAGGTTCCTGCAGACCCTGAGTTGTATCGCTCTCACTTTGACTTGGTACTCTGTGTCCTCTTGGAGGTACTCCATGTTGATCTTCAGGGTGTCTGATGAGATGTTCTGAGTCTCTGGTCACACAGTAGAAACAGATGGAATCACTGCTGGTGTTCTCACAGGCAGAATAAGGATGAAGCAGCAGGGCTGGTGTTCTATGGAGTCGCCTAGGGTCCAGATGTGCAGCTGGAACAGCTGGTTGTCCAGCCTCAGGTAGTCTTTGTGGCACGGAGTCTGAACAAGGACCACAGCCTGGTTGGAGTCCAGGTCCAACGTGATGTTCTTCACCTGAGGACTTCTGGGTTTCACTGCAGGGGAACAATGAATATGTCAGCAGATTAAAGTGAAGATTCAGACAATGATCCCTGTCAAAATTAAAAGCAAATATAGAAAACTACATGATGACATAATATGATATATACGATATACATAGTATAAGTACACTGGTATACGTAGCGTGTATACATATACGTATATATCGTATATATATATATATATATCATAATACGTATACATGCTGTATATATCGTAGTATCGATAATATATATATATTACGTCTGTCAACTGTCTAGCAGATGGAGCTGAGCGCTGTAGCTTCACTCCAATAACACAAAGATTGTTGAACATCTATCCACTGATCTTCATCACCTCCTGACCTCCTCCTCCTGATCCTGATCCTGAACAGTCCAAACCCTCCAGACTGCTCTGCTCTGGACCCTGACTCCTTTCTATCTTCAGCAGCATGAACTCCTCTGCTCTGTTGGATCAGACCACCAGGACCAGCCTTCACTCAACTTTGTCCTCCTCATGACCCTGTCTCTGGTTCTGGTCCTTCCTGGACCACTTTTGACAGATCCAGACCACTGCAGACCAGGAACAGCCCACCAGAGCTGCGAGTCCTGAGATGCTCTGATCCAGTCCTCTGGACATCACTGTTTCTTCTTCTTCTGTCAAACTCCCTGTATTTTCATAACTTTTCATGAGTTTTTTCCTGAAAATTTGACTTACTATACTACGACTTTTTTTTTCCTGTGAATTTTTCAACATCCCATAATATGACTTGTTCTGATATATCAGGTACAAACAAAATATACATGAAGTCAAACGTGTGGTTCAGCTTGAAGGATGTGGTGAAGTGGATTTACCGATCTTCTTCAGGTCCACCACGGTTGTGCTCTTCAGTCCTCTCTTGACTGGACGCTCACATCGAAGTCAACGACAGGATTCAGTCTCTGGAGCTCAGGGTGTCTCCAGAAACCTCCAGACATCTGGTTTGGGCTCTCCTGTGGTCCTGAGCGAAAGAGAGGAGCAGAGCTGAGGCCATCTTCAGATTAACTGCGTCCGCCGCACCGCCTGTTCAGGTACTGCGTTCCCGCACCGCCCTGTTCCAGAGTAATCGACGTTCGCCGCACCGTCCTGCTCCAGAGTAATCTGACGTTCCGCCGCACGTCCCTCAGAGTACGGTTCCCGCACCGCCGCCAGAGTAATCTGCGCCGCCACCGCCCTGTTCCAGAGTACGACGTCGCCGCACCGCCCGCCGAGTACACGCACCGCCTCCAGATAACTGACGTTCGCCGCACGCCTCTCAGATTAATCTGACGTTCGCGCACCGTCCGCTTCTAGGATTAATCTGACGCTCCACCATACTGTTCTAGATTAATCTGACATTCCACCGTCCTGTTCTAGATTAATCTGACGTTCCGCCGCACCGTCCCTGTTCCAGATTAATCTGACGTTCGCCGCAACGCCCTGTTCCAGATTAATCTGACGTCCGCCGCACCGCCTGTTCCTGTTCCAGATTAATCTGACGCCGCCGCACCGCCCTGTTCCAGATTAATCTGACGTCCCGCGACTGTCCTGTTCCAGATTAATCTGACGTTCGCCGCACGCCCTGTTCCTGTTCCAGATTAATCTGACGTTCCGCACGTCCTGTTCCAGATTAATCTGACGTCCGCACCGCTCCTGTTCCTGTTCCATTAATCTGACGTTCGCCGCATGCCCTGTTCCAGATTAATCTGACGTTCGCGCGACCGCCCTGTTCCAGATTAATCTGACGTTCGCCGCACCGCCCTGTTCCAGAGTAATCTGATGTTCCGCCGCACCGTCCTGTTCCAGAGTAATCTGACGTTCCGCCGCACCGTCCTGTTCCAGATTAATCTGACGTTCCGCTGCACCGTCCTGTTCCAGAGTAATCTGACGTTCCGCCGCACCGTCCTGTTCCAGATTAATCTGACGTTCCGCTGCACCGTCCTGTTCCAGAGTAATCTGGAGTCCCGTTCCAGATTAATCTGACGTTCCGCCGCACCGTCCTGTTTCAGAGTAATCTGACGTTCCGCCGCACCGTCCCGTTCCAGATTAATCTGACGTTCCGCCGCACCGTCCCGTTCTAGATTAATCTGACGTTCCACCATCCTGTTCAAGATTAATCTGACATTCCACCGTCCCGTTCCAGATTAATCTGACGTTCCGTCTTCTAGATTAATCGACGCCGCACCATCCTGTTCTAGATTAATCTGACATTCCACCGTCCCGTTCTAGATTAATCTGACGTTCCACCATCGCCTGTTCTAGATTAATTTGACGCTTTACCAAACGGTCATGTTCTGGATGACGCGCCTCTTCATCGTCCTCATCATCTTCGCTGAAAACGGCCTCCCACCAGTTTACAACTCAGACTGCTTCCTGTTGTCAGGATGTGGAGGTGCAGAGGATTCTGGGATCTGACAGGAAGCACAGTCGACATGGTTTAATTATTTATATAATGATAAAATAATAATATCGTAACCATACACAGAGTGCTGTAAAGGACAGTCAGATTTCATAGCAAAAACCTGATTAAAACAACAATAATAAATAAAAACAGTAACTGGCAGGACGTCATCACACTGCAAAACACCTGGAAAACACCTGGAAATGCCTGGAAACATCTGGAAAAATAGTTTTCACAGTTGAAAAACTATTCTTTTTATAAATGAAAATCTAAAATGGGTCACTGTTAATGTGATGCTGATCATTAAATGGACATTGAGGATCCTGAACAGTCCTTGACATGCCTTGAAACACTCTCTTTGTCTCTTGATGAATACTTGAGTAATAAAGAACAAAGACTCTGAGTCTCACTTCCTGTGACATCACAACATGACATCATCAACGCCTTCAGAGTGCTCTGAAAACCGTTAATTAATAAAGACAACGTTCATCATTCACAAATAAGGATTATCTATGTCCATTTAATGATCAGCATCACACTTAACAGTGACCCATTTTAGGATTTTCTTTTGTAAAAGAATAGTTTTTCAACTGTGAAACATGATGTTGTCTCTTATTGATCTCAGTCCGCTAAATATTATATATCCAACGATTTCATATAGAATTTTATCATGATTAAACCGACTCTTTTACACACTAAAAATCAGAAATAAAATGAGCTGTTTATTATGAACTCTTACATTCAGATGCAGATCATAATAATAATGACATAATAAGAGGAAAGTTCACCACGTCTCCGCTCTCCACTCTCAGTCTCAGTTACAGTTGGCGCAGCAACAGCATCCAGAAGACACCCAGCACCTCCATGACTGTCCTCTGTCTCCTGTCCTCAATCTGTCCTCAGATTGTCTCCTCACAGCTGCAGATCATAACACTGAGTTTCACCAGCATCTGCTTTTGTCAGCAGGCAGAGAGGAGAACAAGGAGGGTGAGGGAGGAGGAGGAGGAGGAGGAGAGAGGAGGAGGAGAGAGAGGAGGAGGAGGAGGGGGAGGAGGA